>JAPQWV010004015.1:0-34741 GCA_027422505.1 Craterostigma plantagineum | reverse complement strand
AAAAGAAGAGAAGTCGTAATGATATATGACAAATCAAAAGCACATCTAAGACAAATCTCTTTGGGAAGAAAACCAAGGCATGAGCTATGAATTCAAAGATATAGCCGGTATAATTGATATACGCATGATCTTATAGTTTGTTTGCATTCACCACTATGTATCTATATATACATGCATGGCCTAATGTATTAATCATTGGTGAGTGAATATAGAAAAAGTGTTGGTGCGTTGTGTATGATAGAAAGCAAAAAAAAAAAACACTCTCCACTTTGCAATAAATTTACGAGCCACCACTAAACACCACCAATCAAGCATATCGTGAAGTGTCCATTATTTTTTCAGATACAGTTACTAAAGTCACCTCACGAAATAAAATCCTTCTCAAATCATCGCTTCAGCCGTAGAAAACAACAAATTGGTATCAGAGCCAGCCACTCGAGTCATGCTCGTCCGCGCCTCACAAAACTCAACTATGATAGTTGGGTTATCCGAATGAAGGTACTGCTCGGGTCGCAAGGCGTATGGAATATCGTAGAAAAGGGGTACACCGACCGAAAAAAATGGACGACGCGGCTCAAATTAAGATGTCAGAAGAATCTCACCAACTAGACCAGACCGCGCTCACTTCATCCACCAAGCGTTAGACGATCCCGGCCTCGAAAAGATAGCAGGCGCGAAAATTCGAAGGAAGCATGGGAAAAACTGGAGACAGCGTATAAAGGCACCGACCGAGTAAACAAGTTACGGTTGCAAACGCTTCGTGGCGGATTCGAAATGATAAGAATGAAGAACGGCGAAGCGTATCCGATATATAACGAGAGTACAAACCATCTCGAATCAGTTGAAGAGAAACGGCGAGGCTCTAACGGAAGCCCGGATCGTCGAGAAATTTCTCCGCTCCCTGACGGATGGAGTACAGAACGTGGTATGTGCAATTGAAGAATCCAAAAATCTCGAAGAAATGATGTCGATGAACTCTCCGGTTCGCTCGAAGCTCACGAGCAACGGAAGAAAAAGAAGAAGCAGGAATCGCTGGACGAGGCTCTACAGACGAAGTTATCGTTGAAAGATGACAAGGCGCTATATACGCATCACGGCCCGAGGTCGAGGCGAGGTCAACGTGAACGAGGTTTTCGGTCAAATTCAGGCCGAGGACGAGGATACAATCCGGAAACAACGGCAAACGAGCAATCAAAATTGGAGAGGACGAGGTCGAGCTCAATGGCGAGGTGGGCGCTCGAATCGACCGAGCGTTGAGTGCTACAATTGCGGCAAGTTCGGGCACTTCGCAAAAGACTGTTGGGCCGACAAAAAGGTGGAAGAAAATGCGAACCTAGCGCACAAGAGGATCCAAAAGACGAAGGCGTTCTCCTAATGGAGCTCGAGGATACGAGTCCAGGCAACGATATGGTGTGGTATCTCGACACGGTGCCAGCAATCATATGAGGGCATAAACATCTCTTTACGGATCTAAAGAAGATCGAGGATGGCCATGTGTCTTTGGAGACGCATCGAAAATTGAAGTCAAAGGCCGAGGGAAAATATGCTTCTCTCAAAACGACGGCAGACAAGGATCGGTCGAGGACGTCTACTTCGTACCCGACTTGAAGACGAACATCTTAAGCATGGGGCAGTTGCTTGAAAAAGGATGTTCGACGTTTCATGAAGGACCGCTCATTGCAACTAAGAAACAAAGACGGAAGAATGATCGCTCGGTCGAGATGGAACGGAACAGAATGTTCAAACTCAACCTGAAGGCGATTCAAGAGCGATGCTTGCAAGTTTGACGTAGAGGACAAAGACCCCTTGTGGCATATGCGCTTCGACATTTACACTACGGAGGCCAAAGGAGCTCTCCAAACGAGGCATGGTGCACGGAATGCCGGTGATCGAGGGTGAGAAGAAACTTTGCGAAAGCTGCGTAATCGGGAACAAACCACGAGGACGACGTTTCAGAAGCATGCAGAATATCGAGCGCGCAAACCGCTCGAGCTCATACATACAGACATATGCGGGCCGATCACACCGAATCATTCGGTGGAAGGAGATACTTTATTACTTTCATCGACGACTACTCAAGAAAGACGTGGGTGTACTTTCTAAAGGAAAAATCAGAAGCGCTCGAGACATTTAAAAATTCAAAAACTATGGTCGAGAAGGCGACGGGCTCAAACATCAAGGCGCTCCGCTCAGACAGAGGTGGAGAATATACTTCAGGCGCTTTGTAACTTTTTGCGAGAGCAAGGCGTCAGGAGGTTCCTCACCGCACCCTATTCACCACAGCAGAACGGCGTAGCTGAAAGGAAGAACCGAAGCATTCTCGACATGGTTCGATCAATGTTAAAAGCAAGGACATGCAAAGGAATTTTGGGCCGAAGCGGTACGATGTGCCGTTATTATATTCAGAAACGATGTCCACATCACAGCCTCAAGAATCAAAAACACCGCAGGAAGCATGGGACTGGCCGAAAACCGACGGTAGCGCACTTCAAAATATTTGGAAGCGTGGCGTATGCACATGTCCCGATCAGAGAAGAACCAAGCTCGACGATAAAAGCAAAAGCTCGTGTTTATTGGGTATGATGAGAAGACGAAGGCGTATCGGCTCTATGATCCTGAAAATAAAAAGGTGATAATAAGTCGCGATGTTCGGGTTGATGAAGAAAGTTCGTGGGGCTGGAACGTTGAAGAAAACACAACGCCTGAAGAACCACTGATCGTTGCACCCAATACCTGTTCCGATTTCGTCTCAAGAAAATGACGAGGAGGACGAACCAAGGCAACCGAGGATGCGAAGCATGCAAGACCTGTACAGATCAACCGAACAAGTTCACCTAGTCTGCTTACTGGCCGACTCGGAACAAATTAGTTTCGAAGAAGCCATAAGAGACAAGAGATGGAAAACGGCGATGGACGAGGAAATAAAGGCGATCGAAAAGAACGACACATGGAAACTTGTGGAGTTGCCAAACGGGCATAAACCCATTGGAGTCAATGGGTTTTATAAGAAGAAGATGAATGCTCAAGGAAAAATTGAACGTTATAAGGCGAGATTGGTGGCGAAGGGCTATCGACAACAAGCGGGAATAGATTATGACGAAGTTTTTGCTCCCGTTGCAAGAATGGAGACAATCCGTTTGCTCCTAGCTCAAGCTGCACAACTCAACTGGCCAATCTACCAGATGGACGTGAAGTTTTCTTTTCTAAACGGGGAACTCGAGGAAGAAGTCTACGTGGAACAGCCCCCGGGATATACAAAACCAGGAAAGAAGCAAAGTATTAAAATTAAAAAAGGCGCTTTACGGGCTAAAGCAGGCACCGCGAGCATGGAACACCCGGATCGACGGATATTTAAAAAGAACAAGTTCGAGCAATGTCCGTTCGAGCACGCTCTCTACGTCAAAAGAGAAGGAGAGGAAATGATCATCGTCGCTCTCTATGTTGATGACCTTATTTTCATGGGAAGCAGTGAGAAAATAGTCAACGACTTCAAGAAAGCGATGACGAAGGAATTCGAGATGACGGACTTGGGACTGATGGAATATTTTCTCGGTCTCGAAGTCGAGCAAAGAAGCACTGGAATTTTTGTGTCGCAAGAAGCATATGCGAAGGCTATATTGAAGAAAAATAAATGGAGGAGAGCAACCCGTAGCGACACCGATGGAACTTGGAACAAAACTGTCCAAGTTTGAGGGAGGACAAGGAGTGAATGCGACCGATTATCGTAGTCCCGTGGGTAGTCTGCAATACTTGACATGCACGAGACCCGATATCGCTTACAGCGTTGGTGTCGTTAGTCGTTATATGGAAGATCCGAGGCAGTCACATCTAAAGGCGATCAAGAGGATTTTACGATACATCCGAGGAACACAATCGCTCGGACTATTTTATCCGAAGGCGAGCGACTGCAAATTAGTCGGATATTCTGACAGCGATTGGTGCGGAGATATCGATGATCGAAGAAGCACTGGCGGCTACGTATTTTATCTCGGGAATACAGCATTCACCTGGTTATCGAAAAAGCAACCGATCGTGACTCTATCAACCTGCGAAGCGGAATATGTGGCAGCATCGTGTGTGTCTGTCACGCAATTTGGCTGAGAAACTTACTGACCGAGTTGAATCTTCAACAAGATGAGCCAATCGAAATCGAGTAGATAATAAGTCAGCGATCGAGTTGGCGAAAAATTCAGTTCATCATGAGAGAAGCAAGCATATTGATGTGAGATTTCATTTTATTCGGGAAACACGTAAAAAATGGAGCGGTGAAGATGGTACACGTTGCGAGTTCGGATCAGTTGCAGATATTTTCACAAAGCCGTTACCAACAAATACGTTTGAGATTTTGAAGCAGATGCTCGGAATGAAAGATCGAAGGCTTTGAGCTTAAGGGGGGAAATTTGTTGAATAAGCTCAAAGTATGGTTCAAAACTAAAAGATAAGAATAATAAAAAAACAATAAATAAAAGAAGAGAAGTCGTAATGATATATTGACAAATCAAAAGCACATCTAAGACAAATCTCTTTGGAAGAAAACCAAGGCATGAGCTATGAATTCAAAGATATAGCCGGTATAATTGATATACGCATGATCTTATAGTTTGTTTGCATTCACCACTATGTATCTATATATACATGCATGGCTAATGTATTAATCATTGGTGAGTGATATGAAAATATGTGTTAGTTTGGTGGTTGTATGATAGAAAGCAAAAAAAAAAAAACACTCTCCACTTTGCAATAACTTTACGAGCCACCACTAAACACCACCAATCAAGCATATCGTGAAGTGTCCATATTTTTTCAGATACAGTTACTAAAGTCACCTCACGAAATAAAATCCTTCTCAAATCATCGCTTCAGCAGTAGAAACAACAAATTTCTCGAGCGACCCCACAAACGAGCGCCCAAATCATAAAATTTGAAAGCCCATGCCCTTCCCACAACGTCTATTTTCCCTTCTCTTCCTTCCTTACAAGTGCATCAACGCTCCCACTCCAATCAAACTCACCATACGCTGATACGCAACAAAGCTGAAGAATCTTCTCCTTTCACTCAACATTCTCCCTGCAATGGCAGAGCTACGAAATGAAAAACCTATCAAGTCATCCAACCCATCAAGAAACGTGCGAATAATTGGAAAGATTCGTGTTTTGCCGACAGCAAAGACTGTAAGCCGTCGTGGGTTGCTGTGAAGAAGCCCCAAGAAGAAGATTCTATTGAAAAATGCAGATCTTCGTCGAGACGAGGTTGTTTTCTCATCCTCTTCCTGCTTGAGAACCGTTAAATGTTTTAAAATTTCGATTCTGTTACTCGAAGGTTTGCAATTTTACATTTTCAAGGCATGGCTGTCGACCAATTCTCTCGTTGTTTGACTAATTGTATGGATGAATTGATGGTGTTAATTAGGATTTGGGATATTTGCGTAAAAATCGCCTCTTATTCTTTAGGCAACTAGTTATTGATTCCTTCAGTTGCAAATTAGTTCACTTTCAGTAGAGTTGCAGTGCAGGGGAAAACCTTGTTTTTTAAAGGTTTGAATTGTAGGTATAAGTCTGAGCTGATAATCAATTTTTTATCACGTTAGCCCGCAAAGGGGAATAGAGCTGGATGATTTTTATGGGAACGATGAAGATGCTTCGCTCATATACGAAAGAGAGATTAAGCCATGGTTGTGAGTTGTTCAATGGGAAGAACTCATCGGTCATTGCCTTGGGCGCAAGAGGAAGTGGCAAAACCTTTATCGTCCAGGTTTTTAATTATATTACTTCCATATGGGTAATCTATACAAAGCCATATCATCATGTTTGAGTAGTATATATGTGACTGCTGAGGTTAGAGTTCTATTTTGTTGAAGGATCCCAAGAGAAGCCTAGTTTGGCAACGATGGCGATGTCTGAAATCCTTCTAAAGCTGAAGGGTCGAGAAAGTCCGTCATGATGTCCCTATACGAAGTGGCGCAAGATCGTGTATATGATCTCTTAAATCCTAAGAATGAAGTCCATGTACTAGAAGATCACCAAGGTCAAATCAACCTCAAAGGACTCTCCAAGGTTAGATAAATAAGTGTTTGTGGTAAAAAAGTAATGGCTTGAGTAGAAAATTTGATGTTATTTTCTATGTTTACGCTGATGTTTGTTTGATGATTCCTATTGCACAGCTTCCCGTGAAATCCATTTCGGAATTTTGTTGTAAGATTTACCTAAGCCAGAGTGGTTCTCAACTGGCGCAAAAGACGCAAAAGGATCAACAACGCAGTCATAAGGGATTGATTGTTCATCTAGTTTCTGAAGATGAGAAACCGAAAACTACGATCTTTAACAAGATGCATTTTGTCGATCTAGCAGGTTATCTACCATTTGATATTGCCACTAACATTGTGATAGCTACACTTAAGTCTTTTAACTTCTTAGACAACTTCTCTGACAGGTTATGAAGATCCTAAAAAGGCCAGTAGAGATGGTGGAATCACACCTTCGGAGAGTAATAGGATAAATAAGTCACTATATGGACTTGTGAAGGTTGTCCATGCTATCAATTCCAATGAGAATAGAGTTCCATATCGAGAAAGCAACTTACTCGGATATTACAAGACTCTCTTGGTGGTGCTCATTATGGCTTACTTATTGCTTGCTTGGTAATTTTCTTGGAGCTTCGCTTATTGCACCATTGCTATTAAATCTAGTCAATTTTTTCTTTCTGATTTTTCTTTAACTTGAGTAGTGTTGGTTTTATGATTTATTTGGTTGCAGAATCCTTCGTATTGCCAAGATTCTGTTAGCTTGTTAAATTTGGTTACTCGGACAAGTCTATGCTCAAAGGAAGTTCTGATTGACTCTACAAACAGACTTCAAAGTTATACCAAACCGAAGTACCTTTATCAGCATTGAAAATTGGACGAATGACGCCTATTTCTTCTTTGAGTGCCAAGAACAAAATAGGGCAAACCAGTGCCTTCTCCGGCAAAAGTGGTGGTGACAAATCGAAAGGAAGGTTATAAAAATGGGTTTCACCTACCAATTTATCAAGTCCATGATTAAACTAGTTTGGTTTCCTGTTGAGGCTTGCGTTCTTTTGTTTTTTCCAGGAAACTCTTCGCAAACAGAAACCAGTCAGCTCTATGAAGAAGGTACCATAGTTTTAAAAGGTGACCTGAGGCGCGCCTAAGGCGAGAGGCGAGGTGAGGCAGAGGCATTTCGCCTCTACCCGCCTCGACTCACCTCACTTTCACTGAGGCGCGCCTCGGGCGAGCGCCTCTTAAAACGAGGCGAAGTCTACTGAGGCGCTCGCCTTTCGCGCCTCACCATCATTGACCACAAATTGCGGCCGTTGAATTGAAATGGGGGGAAGATTATGTGAGAAGAAGATGATGAGGTGTGGGGAAGAGATAGGAAAGGACGGTGAAGACTGAAGAAGATGATGAGATGAGGCGCCGACCATAAAGAGTGTTAATTAGGGTTACAGATATTGGACTTCTTTATTGGGCTTTTTCATCGGGCTTGCATTTATTGTAATGGGTATAGTTTTAATCATAAAATATTTATTTAATAGAGATATAATGCTCAACACATTTTTAAGTAAAATTAAATACAAACTATCTACAATATATGCTCCTAAATTAAATATTACAAGGTAAATTTATTCTATATTGCCTAAATATTGTCTATGAATCATATTTGACATTTAAATTAAACAAGGTGAATTTATTCTATTTTCTTATAATTATATTATTCATAGAGTGATTTAATAACTTAATTTGGTTTCAAGTAAGGAATCTATTTAGATAGACCGGTGATGATTATCAAGTTGGGGATGAAGATGATTATATTGATGAGAGCGATGAAGAAATATTTTATAGAACTTTTAGATGATTATTAGGTTTATTTGCATGATATTTTAGATTAATATGTCATTTCCAAAACTTGCAACATTTCTTTTAGATGAATCATATTTGTTAAGTACATTATAATTTCACATATGTTATTTTGATATATATATATATATACATATATTATTTACTTAATTCACGGTGCGCCTCGATAATTGAGGCGAGCGCCTCGACTGCGCCTCGCCTCGTGAGGCAAGGCGAAGCCCTCGTCTCCTTATTGCGCCCCGCGCCTTTAAAAACTATGGAAGGTACTATTCTCCCAAATATAGCAAATCTTTGATATGGAACTTTTTTCTTCTTTTTTCGTCAACACCCTCAGCTTTTTGCTAGGGAGATATGCATAATCTCATGGTGCATGCATGAGAGGAGAGGAATTTTTTTTTCATAACCATGTTATGGAGCCCATATGGAATCATGTTTTTTTAGCTTTGATGGAAGAATTAGTGCGAGAAACTATTGATGATTAAATTTATGTTTGCAGTTGAAGTGCAAGTCTGAGAATGCATCAGCCTTAAAGTCGAAACTTAATTTGGAGAGTGATTTATCCATTCCACCAATTCTTATGGCAGAGGCAAGCGAGCTTGAATAATAATAATCTCTTCGTTAAATATCCATTTAATGGTATCTTTCGGATAACACTGCACAGTTGCACTTGCAGATTCCACAAGACATATCAATTTCAGATAGCAACTCTGTAAGCTTGGAGGGATGTGCAGTGTCATCTGTAGCTGAACATCAGAGCAGTCTGAGTGATGATGCAACTGTTACGGTAACTAATTTCTACGCCGATGATCCACAAATAAATAGATTTACAACATCTGTTGGCACATAAATGGTCTTGTTATTTCCGAAAATGAGGAGAATTGTTTAGGAAGCACCCATAAAAGGTTACATGTTCCTATTTCCAGGTGGCTTCCTTGCATGATGGAACTTATAGCAACACTAACACAAGTTTAGAGGGATATGCAATGTCATCTATAACAGAGCAACCTAGTAATCGGAATGATTATGCTATTGTGACGGTAACTAATTTTTCTTACATCAGATACCACATTTTTCAGTTGTTAATGGTGTGTACTTCTGAAAACGAGATAACATTTTGACATACAATACCTAATAGAAAGCATGCATAAGAGGTTATGTTTTCTTTCTCCTATTTTCAGGTGGTTTCCTCGCATGGTGGGACTGATGTTGCTGATCCTTCTCCAGTTGCAACTTCAGATGCAAAAAGTATACTTCATTCTTTTCTTACTTTCTACCAAACTATATCCCATACTCGAGGCGATAATGATTATTGACAGCGTACCATGTTTTCAGTTCGGGCATGTGAAGATGAGGACGTTTTGCTCACGATAGGCAATAAATCTCTGCCTCTTAGCGAACAAATTAGAGAGATCTCCAATGGCTTGAAGTCTTTGTTAAGCTCTTCAACTCCATTGCGAACTCTAGCGTTAGAGGCAGAGATTTATGGATCATCAAGTACTCTCTTATCTAATAACGACATTGCAGACCCGAAAACACCAGCTATAGAACCAAGTCATTGCAGTCCTAAGAGTGGTAATTTCAACAATCGAAGTTGCCGAGTAAAGGTGTGTGATAGATGTTTAGTGTAAAAGCTGAGAGGAAAAATAAAGCTTTCTTTAGTTTTATTACACTTCTTCATTGTGATAAACCTTTTCACAATTAGTTTACTATTTCGCAGCAATCCCTCGTTAAGGAGTACCTCAGCTTTTGAATTCTGCCAATAAGTGAGTGGATGTTTTTTTTCTTATTTCTCTTGCAGCCTGTTGTCATTTGTAGATATACTCACATTCTATCATTATATTAGCAAACGCCATTGTTAAATTTTACCACTTGCATTAACTTCTATTTGTCTGTGTATCTCATTCTTGATGCAGGGAAGAGCTTAAAAGCCTCAAGGCAAGCACATTCATATTAATCACCTTTATTCTTATCGAAATTCTATGTTTTCCTTATCGAGACTATCTTGAAATGAGATTTCTTACACAGGGGATTGGCGAGAAAAGAGCGACGACCATCCTTCAACTCCGAGAAGAATCTCCCGAGCCTTTCAAGCGCGTAAGTAGAAGCGATGAATTTATGCTTTATGCTGATAAATCATTATATACGTTAGAATATATCAACGTAATAATGTCGTGTTTTTCGCTTCGTTCAGCTCGATGATTTGCAGGACATTGGCCTTTGTTAAAAATTGCACTGCAATACTTCTAAACAGATAATGTTCATAACAAAGAGACACCAAGATCTAACAGCGAACTGTGGCAAATCAACGAAGAACAACTAACAGAAAACAGAGAAAACAAACTTATCTTTTAGGAATCGAACAATGTCGCTTCGAGGTATTGTATCCGTAAACCCGAGTCCTTTCGGCTACCAAGGCGACAAATAGTCTCCTCAGTGAGAGAAGAAGTAAGGTATAAAAGGTTAAAGGGTCATAGTAGTATCAGTTGAGGTGAGGGAGAAGGGAAAGTTCACTGTAACCCTAAAAATGGAGAATTGGAAATCGGACTGAGGATAAAAAAGCTACCGTACTGTGAACTACGATTTATGGTAGTATATGTAGCAGAGAGTGAACAAAGGCCATTTTGGTATTTTGGGTATAGGTCAAATTTGGATATTGCAGATCAGTCCCGGGAATATTACTACGGTATCCAAACCTCTAGCTTTTTTATATTTTGCCCATGGAATATCATTCCAAGCAGATTTAGTCCCAGTTATTAATTATCTGGGCTAAAGTGCTTAATGGGCCACCGACATAAAATACCTTTGGCCCATAACACCCGCCCTCACGATGATGGGCCAAAAAATATTCTTCACAGCATGTCCTGAAAATGTACAAGCAGAACTTAGAAAGAGATTGCAGCGGAATATAATAATGAAATATATGAGAACAATGTCACCGATAATTCTGTGAGTATTCGAATGTTGATCACAGTCGAGAAGTTCGCTATGCAAATGTAGTCAACCCACAGCTTCATCTCTTCATGTCTACGCAAATGTAGACCACGTTACAAGCCTAAGTGCACGGTAACATCGTACACTAGGAACGTTAAAAAATCAGCGCTTGATTAAAGCGTGCTAACATCATAACTTCACATAAAAGCTTCAAATCAATACAAGAAAATATCAATCTTCACAAGCTTATGAAGCTGAAACCTTAAGACTACGATAGCGTTGTAGACTAAGGATACAAGTAGCGTTAAAAGCAAAATCAATAGCTTTGCATAGACTAAATCATAGTAATATAGCTCAACAATCACCCGAAAAAACATAGTCGTTCAAGGATAGAGCAGAAACCCAAAATATGCGGTAAACATTGCATGCGAGGGGCAAAGGCAGAAATCCTAATGCAATAACTTGCAAAGCTAGGATCACAAAACATCATATAAATTCTGATGTCAAAAGTAGAAACCCTAATGCATTAATTTTGCACAGCAAGGGTCAAATAAACCTCAGAAAAAATCCAAAGGCACATGTGCGGAAACTTTTGCACAACAAGGAAACCCTAATGCAATAATTTGCACAGCTAGGGTCAAGAAACCTTATATTGGTTAACAAGGCAATATCAAGAATGATAGCACCTAGGATATTAATAGTTGCAGCAAATGTATGAAGATAACACAACAGTGATAGCGCAAGAATAGTCGCAAAGAGCACAATAGGTTAAAAGAAGAGGACAATGTTAAAGAACGAGTTCACCGTAGTGCAGGAAACAATGTTCTGTGCTGTAGTCATGAGATACGCAGCAAGCCGGAGTTTGCTATGGATTCGAAGAACAGCGAGGGATGAGATATGTCTGGTCTTCTCTTCCATCTAGTCTTGTTGAAGTAATTCAAAGATGAACTGTCCGCAGCTAGCGGAATGAATCCGTTACACAAGATGTGTAAAGCAACATCAAAAAACGATTAGATTGAAAATTTGATGACAACGAAGCATTGTTTAAGCAGCGGTGAGCAGAGAATCTGTCAGTTCCAGATCTTGAAGAATCTGACAGAAAAATACAAGTATATTAGAGGTCAAGTAAACTTGAGATCCACACAATATCAAATGGTATAAGCACCGAGGAGATGAAGGCTTCGCACACTAGGATCTCAGAATGCACAAAGCCTCAGTGTATGTAAAATCATCAAAAAATTTCAGATCTGGTTACAAAAAACATCACAGATATACGAGTTGCATAAAGAAAGGAAAGACAAATAACACTACAACTCTATAGCCTCGAAAATCGTTTTCGTCAACAAAAAATAAGTAGCAAAAAAAAAAACCCAATCTAGGTTCAGATCTACGGTTTTTGAACAGCAAAACAGAGCAAGAACCCAAAGAATGTTATATCGTTCAGATCTACAGTTTGCAGCCAGAGAAATATGCGGAATCGAAGATTTAGGCTCTGATACCATGTTAAAAATTGCACTGCAATACTTCTAAACAGATAATGTTCATAACAAAGAGACACCAAGATCTAACAGCGAACTGTGGCAAATCAACGAAGAACAACTAACAGAAAACAGAGAAAACAAACTTATCTTTTAGGAATCGAACAATGTCGCTTCGAGGTATTGTATCCGTAAACCCGAGTCCTTTCGGCTACCAAGGCGACAAATAGTCTCCTCAGTGAGAGAAGAAGTAAGGTATAAAAGGTTAAAGGGTCATAGTAGTATCAGTTGAGGTGAGGGAGAAGGGAAAGTTCACTGTAACCCTAAAAATGGAGAATTGGAAATCGGACTGAGGATAAAAAGCTACCGTACTGTGAACTACGATTTATGGTAGTATATGTAGCAGAGAGTGAACAAAGGCCATTTTGGTATTTTGGGTATAGGTCAAATTTGGATATTGCAGATCAGTCCCGGGAATATTACTACGGTATCCAAACCTCTAGCTTTTTTATATTTTGCCCATGGAATATCATTCCAAGCAGATTTAGTCCCAGTTATTAATTATCTGGGCTAAAGTGCTTAATGGGCCAACCGACATAAAATACCTTTGGCCCAATCGTGGTATACTTTTAACAGCCTTTCTGCAAAACAGGTATCTAATTTCAAAAGTCTTTTCATTTATATATTCTTAAAAGTGCATCTATCTGTTTTTTTTTTCTTATCGTTTTGAATTCTGCAGATCAAAGGGATGATGAAACAAGCTGCTGGTTCTCTCTTTAATTGAGATTGATCAATCTCTAAATATGCCAATGAATTGACTACTTGGATTGCTCTTTCTTGCCATGTGATTATGATTTTTCGATGTAATGCTTCTTTCTGGACTTTCTCTTTGTGGGTGAGCTTATGTTGTACCTATAACATTATTATAAATCTCTTACATACATTACATTGCGTGAGTGTTTCTAATGTCTTAAATGCAAGTTAATTCGGAGAAACTTATGTCTTACTTTCCTCGCAGATTTATGACCACTTCAATGCAAATTATTTTTTGCAAGTTTTTTGTAGCTGGGGCAGCTAACCTAAGTTATCAATGCCTCGTTTAGGCAGACATATAAGGAGTTGTTTTTCTAAATGTTTAATATATGAAATTATAACTTTATTTTAAAATTAACTTGTGAGAATATAATCTATACTATTTATAAAGGGGACGGGCAGCTATAAACTGCCACATTTGGTCTGTCATATTTATTTGCAATTTAGTCTCTCTATTTTTTATTTAATGTCTTTAAGAGTTTTCATAATACTTTTATATTTTTTTATTTATATACTTACACACCCTAAACATTATTTTTCTTTTATATAGTTATAAATTATATTTCAGACAATAAATAATAAATCTAAAAATTATTAACAATATAAAATATTAAATCATATGCACATAGAGTGTGCAAAAAAGTATTAGTATAGAATAAACTGGTAAATGTCAATTATAATATAAAAATGGATAAAAGATAAGTTTATACAATTAATCGTGTAGAAGATCCCTGAATTAAGTTATGCGCTAACTAATTAATAAGTCCATTTGCTTAATATGGACCGTGTGTTGTAATTAATCCATTAATCATTGTTGACCTAGTCAATTAAATTAAGTCACGGTCATTAAAGGCAAAGCCACTTAAGCCAACACAATATAATTTTTTTTTTTTTTTTTGGTAACGGGTAAAGCCGATGGTAAACCCCGGGCCGACCCACTACCTGCTAAACAGGTCGACCAGGTCAATCGCACATGTCTGGGCCCATGTGGGCAGGCTTAGGGAAATGTCACAGGGATGAGATTCGACCCAGGACCTCTCCCAACATGACCCTAAGCACCTCCCACAATATAATTAATTAAACATAGTAAATCGTTCATATTGGTGTGTTATGTTATGTATTCACGCTTCTTGACAATAAAAAGCAAATAAACAATATAGTATGATATCATACCTTATCGATTGTGACATAATCATTAACTAGTATTCAAACACTCTCAAATGCGTGTTGCTATAATATCCTATTTAAAAAAATTGATTTATTATTAAAATTAAACGTAGATTTATAATTAACTAAATATATTAAGTTAATAATTAATTAGTTAATATTAATTAAGAATAGTAAGTAAATGTAGTGGTTGATTTTCTTTTTATTTTATTTTATTTTATCCTAACAAGACTCAATTTGATCGATTAATTAGACGGTTTATAGACAACCTTGCTTAATAAAATATATACTAGTATTCTTGTACACTCAAATGCGTGCGCATTATATATAAATATATAACAATGATTAACTAAAAATAGTAATTAAAAGATAATGAATAATTTTTAAATTTATTTATTAATTTTTTTTGTAACGACAAACTAAAGGGCCGTTTTATACTAATCTCTCATGCTAATAAAATAGAACAATATTAGTATTTTTGCACATCAAGTGCGTGTGCTATGCAATATAATGTATACTAAAAATAGAGGGATAAAATTGAAATATACAATAAAAAGTAGTGGATAGTGTTATATTAAGTTTAATATTATTTTTTAATCGATTTAAATTGAGAGACCAAACTTTGGCAATGTGGCTTAATAAAATAGAATGCATAGTACAGATTAATAACGCACCTATCCATCCTAGGGTTTGATGATATATAAAATATTAAAAATATGATCGTCATACGTACGAATTCGTGATGAAGTCGATCATTATTCATATCAAGACAAATTATAGTTTTTCTCGGGGGATATTTCCAGTGAAAACAACAACCAAATGTATATAATATATTGGGGAAATAAAAAACTTATAAAAGAAATTTGAAAATTAAAAAGTGTTTATTCTCACAAAAGCCAAGTCTGGAAGAAGAAGAAGATTACTTGTGGAAGTCTTCCTCACCATTTTTGGAGCTTTTCCGTTTTAACTTTTCCCTTTAGTTTTCCTTTTCTTTCAACCCTTTTCATAGTCGATCGCTTTGTTCTAGCTCAAGGAAACGCGCCTTCATCGGTTGTTTTCAGCGGAAATGAAGTTGAGATAAACTGTAATCACTTCGGCTGCAATGGAAGGTGAAGCGAAGGAATCAGCGGCGGCGATGTTAACTTAACCGTACACGTGGCGGTGGGGAGAGACGTGAAGGAAGGTAAAATGTTGCTGAGCTGGGCGGCAAAGAATTTCGCCCGTAGAAGAAACATTTGTCTTCTGTACGTTCATCAGCCCACTAATTTATCATCGCTTTGTAAGTTCCGTGATTTATGTAATTAAAGATATTTCGGGGTTACGAACTGCCTGTTAGGAACTAAGAATTTGGATACTATACTATGATTTTGATGGGTTTTCTGGGAATCGATCGTTTGCCGTTTGCTGCTTTTCTTATTAGTTATGCTCTTTTACTTTGTTGTGAGTTGTGACTAGGCAGCATCGTTAGATGGCTTTTCCTTCTTTTGTTAGTCTTACTTTGGAACAATCGCTTGCTATATACGTTTCAGTTAATGGGAAGCTTTCTTCCAGCAAGTTAATGGACAAGGATGCTAAGGCATATCACAGCTTCGAAGGGCTGAAGAAGTGCAAACATATCAATCAGTATATTTCCTTCTTATCTCAATTGGGGGTAATTAATTTCTTTCACTTGCCGTCTTTGAGTTTCATTAAAGCTCCTGAACAGATTCTCTTATTATATGCATAATCTGAATCAAGCAACTAGAAATTCTTTCTAATTATTGTAACTTGGGTATTTATTCGCATCCCTGAGGTTTGTAAGATGTTTTGGATATTTTTTTCTTTTTTTTGGGGGTGTCTTTGAAAAGGGCTGTGTTTTTCGTATTGCAGATGCAGGCTGAAATACTTTGGGCAAGCATGAGCAACATTGTGAAAGGGCTTCTACATCTTATCGATACACATGGAATAAAATGCCTCGTGATAGGAGCTTCAGAAGAGAAATTACAGACTAAGTACGGATAAATCTTTTCACTTTTATCCATTCTTTCTTTCTAGATATGGTCACCTTGCTTTTGCTGGTGATTGGAATTAACTAAGTATTTTCTGAGCTTTTGCGGTCACTGGTCACTTTAGATATTTTGATCCTGTTTATCTCTTTCCCTTTTCTTTATTCTCATGTTTGAAAGTAGCAAAATGTTAAAGATGATTGATGCAAACTTTGCACCAACATAAATAAACATTCTTGCTCGTTCTATTAAGATGGAGGGAATTTGATGACCATGTGTTGGAGGTGTTTTTTTTTATTTTTTTTGATTTTTTTGATGAATTGCACGTACCACTAAGTGAAATCCCGTTAATTGACTCATAAAGGCTCATCTAGATTGCAGGAAAAGATTGAGACAAGCTCCAGTAAAGCTAATGTGATCTGTCAACAGGCATCGCCTTCATGCGAAATCTTCCTTATCAGCAGTGGGTGCCTCATATATAAGAGGTGGGTGAATATTAGAACAAAAGGCAAGAAATGTTATGGAAATGAAGGGTTTCATTATCTTCATATTTCATGTTTTGATCAGGAATTTGGACTCCCAATTGAACACAACTGAAACATCACTCCCCTCATCAAATATTGATAGAACCACATTAGTAAATGAAACCCAGGGAAAACATTGGCAGTGAGGCTGAAAATGATCTGTGTGTTTCGAAAGCAGAGTCTTCTGGCAATTTGTCTTGGTCATCATCGAGGATTTCATGGTATGATTTATATATTATTGTTGTTAGTAGTTATTTTTCTTATAAATGATTGTTCCTGCGTACCCTGTTAGAACTTCAAACTCTTTCATGGATATTTTGTTTAGTGAAGACTGAAACCTTTAATTCGCAGAAAATCTTTAGTTAGTGCTTGTTGAACCTAATTCAGAATTGGGTTTAAGGATAAAAGCCTAAAATGATGTTTCACTAATTTTAATTCACCAGGACTTGGGTTTTAACGAATCAGAAAGTCCTGAAGATCGCAAAGAACTAAACTGCAGTCCCATAGATACTGGTAACTTAGAACATACAAGACGTGAAGATTCATTGGAAGCTGAAACTAAGGTAACTTCAGATGTTGATTTGCCTTTGTATAATTTTTTTTTGGCTTACTGCTGTGTGTCTTGCTGATGCTCTGTTACTCTTTTCTTCTTAGTTAAGGCTCTTTAGGCTGTTTTTCCTAACAAACCTTGAGGATTATTTGATATTTACCCTTGTAAAACTTTTTCATCAGTAGCATAGGAAGCCTACAAAATAGAAAAGAGAATAAATGACTTTGACTTATGAAGTCAACTAATCACCGTCAATGAAATTGGCCCACTCACGTGAGTATTGAAGTCCAGCAACTACCTGCAAATGCTTAAATCTTAAATGGCTTTAGTTCCACTTGATCAATCTTTAACATCTTGTGTTTTAACTGTTACTTGGCGTTTCTTAGCAGTCATTAGGTCTTCTTCATTTTGTGTGTGATATGAAACACGAATTTTGATACAAATTTCCGTGATTTGCAGGCTGAAGTAGCTGAAAGTTTTGGCATGGGAAACACGGCTGAAACTAAAGACATCGAGGAACTAATAACGAGGCAGAATCAAGAACTAGAAACGTTGCAAAATAAGCACGACGAACTTTCGAAAAACCTTCAGCTGAACCAAGTTCAGAAGCCTTCGCTCGAAAGCCAACTAAGAGAGGCACACAGCTCAGAAAGAGGTAGAGGAGAAGGTTATTCAAGCAATAGACCTTCTGATCACATTCAAGGAGTCGCGGGATAAGCTGCAAATGGAATACGATTCGATCATTCGAAAAATTAACAAATGTAGGATCGCAGAGACGAAAACAGCTTCACCCCTATCACACCCACCGTTGTTTGGAATTCCTTTCTCAGACATCATTGAGGCCACTGATAACTTCAATCCTTCCCATAAATTGGAGAAGGAAGGTATGTCAGCGTCTTCAAGGGAACTCTTTCGCATGTTAAGGTGGTAATAAAGATGCTTCCCTCATGTGGTCGCAGAGTGATTCCGAGTTCAAGGAAGAGGTACACTTTTGTCATATGGCCCTGTCGAATCAAACGAAAAATTAATTTAATCAAATCTTATTTCAATTGCAGGTGGAGGCTCTATGCAGATTGAGACATCCTAATCTAGTAACACTTGTAGGCACTTGTATAGAGTCAAGATCGCTGATATACGAGTACGTCGACAGCAACACACTCGAAGATTACCTTTCGAAACCTTCTAAACTCCATTTCCTTCCATGGCAAACTCGAATCAGAATCACAATCGAGATAACCCTTCTCCTCAATTTCTTACATGCCAACTACAGTTCAGAGGTACATGGAAACATCAACCCATCGAACATTCTTCTCGACTCAAACCTCGTCACTAAAGTGAGTGACTTTGGCATCCATTACTTAGTACCCCAGAATCAAAACCCTACATTATGCAGCAATGATACCCCAGAAAAGTTAGCCTATGTCGACCCTGAGTCTATAGAGAGACAGGGAAATTAACGACCAAGTCAGATGTTTACTCGTTTGGGCTAATCGTATTAAGACTGCTAACTTCAAGACCAGCTTCTACTGCTGTAAGAGATGTGAGATGTGCTGTTGAAGCCGAATACTTGGCGTCTGTCCTTGACAGGTCAGCGGGCGACTGGCCAATTGAGTTCGTTAAAAAGTTGGCTGTTTTGGCTTTAAAATGCTGTGAGAAAGATCCCTTCGATCGACCCAATATTGCGTCAGAGATATGGCCTGTGCTCGAGCAAATGAAGGCCCGTTGTAGCGACTTGTTACAGCCATCATTGAGCGAAAATCACAGCAATAATCAGCCCAAGCCACCTTCTCATTTTGTCTGTCCTATATATCAGGTAATAAATAGGGAAGTCATCGTTTTTTTCGTTCCGTTATTCGCTTGAAAAAACTGTGAATCGAAGCTGGCGATGATTGAGAGGGTGGGCTTTGTGTTTTTATTACAGGAAGTTATGAATGATCCTCATATAGCAGCAGATGGCTTTACTTATGAAGGAGATGCAATAAGGGGATGGTTCAACAGTGGTCATAAGACATCTCCCATGACTAACTTGAAGCTTGAGAACTGTGATCTCATTCCTAACTATGCTCTGTTCTATGCAATTCAAGAATGGCAGCAGAACTATACATAAGTTGATGACGAATTATATATAAATTGGAGGCCTCATATAAAGTTGCACTATTTGAAATTGATATATGATGTATGAATGTTAGCAATGTTTATATATGGGATATGCTATATATATGTATTTAGTTTTTCTGGATTGCTATTCACCGCTCCCTTTTTCCTAGTTACCGCCCCTAAAGGCTTGAAAATGACTTTTTTGCCCTTATGATATTTAAATTAATTTAAAAAGAAAAACTAACTAAATATATAATTCTGGTGCGAAATACTGAAAACTACATATACAATAAATTCGAACGATCGATCGATACGGAAAAAAAAATTTCGATTTAACATTTTAGTACAGACCGATCGATATTTTCGGCCCTGCAGTGCACTGGCCGAACGATATTTCGGCCGGATTGTGCGCGGGCCGAACAGTATTTTCGGCCCGGACACTGCTTGGCCGAAATTTCAGTTCGGCCCGCACAGGACCGGCCGAAATCTGAGTTTGGCCCGCACAGGCCCGGCCGAATCTGATTTCGGCCCGCACAGGCCCGACCGAAATCTGATTTCGGCCCGTACACTGCAGGGCCGAAAATACTTATCGGCCCTGACACAGCACCCGAAGTTCATTTTCGGGTACAATTATGGGGTCGATACGCTCCGAATCAGGCCAAACATAAAACATAAAAGTTGTAGATAATCAAATTGGCTTTCCATAGGAATTTGAATCAGGGTCATCGGATTTGTAAATCGGAAGTTATTGTCAAAATCGTACAGACTGCCGGTTTCGGTCGATTCCACTGTCAGATTGCACGATTTTGAGCATAACTTTTGATTCACAAATCGGACGACTCTGATTCAAGTTCCTATGAAAAGCCAACTTAATTATATATAACTTTTGTGTTTTAATGGCGGCCTGATTCGAAGTCCATTGACCTCAAAATAACTTAGGGTTGCTGTCCGAGTGGAATCGGCCGAAACTGGCAGTGTACACGATTTTGACAATAACTTTTTATTTACAAATCGGATGACCCTAATTCAAATTCCTATGGAAAGCCAATTTGATTATCTACAACTTTTATGTTTTATGTTTGGCCTGATTCGGAGCGCATCGACCCCAAATTGTACCCAAAACTGAACTTCGGGTGCTGTGTACGGGCCGATAAGTATTTTCGGCCCTGCAGTGTACGGGCCGAAATCAGATTTCGGCCGGGCCTGTGCGGGCCGAACTGAAATTTCGGCCAAGCAGTGTCCGGGCCGAAAATACTGTTCGGCCCGCGCACAGTCCGGCCGAAATATCGTTCGGCCCGTGCACTGCAGGCCGAAATATCAATCGGTCTGTACTAAAATGTTAAATCGAAAATTTTTTTTTCGTATCGATCGATCGTTCGAATTTATTTGTATATGTAGTTTTCAGTATTTCGCACCAGAATTATATATTTAGTTAGTTTTTTCTTTTTAAATTAATTTAAATATCATAAGGGCAAAAATGTCATTTTCAAGCCCTTTAGGGGCGATAACTAGTAAAAAGGGGGCGGTGAATAGCAATTCCCTTAGTTTTTTTGTGGAAAGATATGTAACTTCGTGATGAAAATAATTTACAGAAGAGTTTAATTTGTGATGTCTAAATACGTTTCTACTTTATTAAAAGAGAGACCCAGATAGTAATTGTTTTAAATTTTTATATTAAAAATAATTAAGTAAAAGTAAACATAAAATTGTTTATTTTTATTTTTAGTTTGTTTACTTTTTTATTAATAAACATTCAATTATTATTAATAAAACCATCCAACAATACTAGTTAATAGTTATACCAATAAAAATAATAAAATTAAAGAAAATAAAAATTCCAACAAAACGCGCGCGCGCGCACACAAAATGCATTTTCGTTTTTGGTTTCATCCAACTTTTCTCTTGCGTATCAGTAGACATCTTCTGCTGGGTATACATTGAGTAGAGAAGGAGATCATTGCTTGTAACCATTTACTGTATTGTTAACGAGTCGTCATCGGCTGGAAATCGGCGGCGATCCTCACGGAAACTGGTATGCGATTGATACCGCTGTTATGAACGGTTTATGTCACGTTCGACCACCGTTCGCTTCAATTCGAACCCTACCATTTGCCTGTTTTTATCTTCTTTTTTAGTTGTTTTTGTCACATCGTCGACGCTACGTGGTTGGAGGTGGAATTTTGTCAGCCTTGATTTGTTTTTTCTTGATATATTATTTCGTTAGGGCGATTTTCCTTTCCAGTATCTGTATGCGTCGTGTTTCTTAGAGGGAGAATTTAGTGAGTTCTCGTAGTGATGATTGGATTACGTAAATAAGTAATCGATGATTTCAAGTGAATGTTTTGTACTTCATTAGGTGATGTTTGGGCATTCGTCCGTAGCGTATCATTTATTTACTTTAGGCATATGCAAAACTATGACTAACGCTTTCAAGCAGTTGCTTTGCATTTGTATGTGGTGAAACAAATCGAGAATCTGCTATATTATCTTGGTCAAGGATACCATGCATTGTAATATTAGTCAACAATCCGCTATTAGCTTAGTGGCCTGAACATGAACGCTGTTTTCAGAAGGAAGTTAGAACCAGATATAGGTCTTGGACTGTCGAAGATTGATTCGTGAACTATCAAATTCCAATTCTATTTTCTTGTAGATATCTTTTTTTAGTTAAGTAATTTTGCTCATGTGATCATACTAGTCACTAGGATATTTAAAGCTGTATCATGATATGTTATTTATGATTGGCATTGCTTGTCCGAGTAGTAATTTGTTGTCTGGAAATTGAATGCGAACTTCTCAATAATGCATGTTATGTTACTGGTGAAAGCAACGCATGTTCTGTGATTTTTTGTTGAGTCTACCTTTCTCTCCTCACGTCAGACATATGGTGATAAACTTCTTCTATCTCAATCCATAAATTATGGTTCATGGCGTTTTCGTTCTGCTGTTATCAAATTCCAAGAAACGGCTTTTGGGTTTGTAGGTTTTTATTTTGTTTGCGGCGTGTGGCGCTATTTTTTTCTTCTTCTATATTCCCCTGGTTCGACTTGGTAACAACTCCTGTTCAGATGCAGAAGTGTCAAAAGTGTTCTCAGGAGTTCTGTTCCTCGTTTAACTATAGGAGACACGTGCAAGTGCATCGCCGAACATTGAATGCCAACAAGGTTTCTCAATTTGTCTACGTATTTCCATAAAAAGCTACTTAAATCGTTGTCCTTTCTACAAATTAGCTTTTGACATTTCTCGACACTGTCTGAAGGAGCTGCTTCATGACAAGGTTTTGAATCATCAGTGTTACATATCCCATATATATAAGAATCTGTTTCTGAATTGGACAGGAAGCTTACAAGAACAGGCAATTATTGGCTGCATTTTGGGACAAGGTAATTGGTCACTTTTTGGTATCTCTCTCTTGCTGTTTCTCTTTACATTGCTGGGTATAATTACTAAAAAACTATGACTGTTACCGTGTACAGCTGTCATTAGAGGAGGCTAACGACGTATTATCATTTGATGATGTAATGCTAAAGGTAGAAACTAAGTTCCTCTTTTTTATATCCAGAATGCCCTTACTTGATGCAGTGCTATTTTAAGATTTTATGAATTAGATTTGTTTTAGAGCAATTACTCCATCGTCAGTAGTTTGCTCGGGTACATATGGAAATGTGCATGATGCATATGGGTTTTTAGGAGGCTTTGTACCAAGTGCCATTTTCCAAGGATTAGTCAATTTTCGCTAGTAAAGAAAGAGGCTTAGGGAGTGTACTTTCTGATGGAACCTTTTAATGCTGTATATTGCTATTTGCAAGTTCTGGATTTTGCTAAAAAGGCGCTCTGACCCTCCTCCAAAATCTTGGTTTCGTCATTGTCTGTGGACAAATGATTGAACTCTGAATCTAAGCTGAATCTGTCAGCTGAAAGTATCTGTATTTCATGGACTACAAATTTCATATAATAAGCATATCTGAATATTTGGTATCAGGGAGTATCTGGATCAATTATAATAGAGGCTTTGGCTGGTCTTGTTAGTCTAGAAGATGTTCGATTACTTCCTCAGGATTATTCAAATGCTGGCTTTTTGCTTCTGGTAAGAAGGCTTTTGTTGCCTTGTGCCATGTTTCCCCAATTTATTCCACTTAATCCAATCTTTTCAAGATGCTCTTCAACACGAATTTTCTTTTTCTCGACAGGCTATTCTCCATGCTAACCTTCTTTGCCGGCAATATCCTCAAAAGAATTGTTTAACGTCCTCGATCATGCCAGTGAGAAGACATTTTTGTTTGGTGGGACGACAGTTGTTGGAGGACATTTTCATGTTGGAGAAGATAGGATGCTTCTGTGTTTGAAGATATTATTGCCATAACGAGTTTTCTCTTTGAAAGGAAACTGGTAATGTTTAGTTACTTAAGCCCGAATTCTCTCTAACAGGTTGAAGGTGTTATTTTCCTATAAAATTGAATATGCAGAACTCTATCAATTATATTTTGGCTGGTCTTTGCTTCATATCGTTATTTCAAGTACGCTTTTCCTTTATTGCCAAATGACTGAGATGGTAGTTTTTTACTTCAACCAGACGAAAGCATGGTTAGCTGAAAAAGATGCAGAGGCTTTGAGATGCCACAAGCTCCTTCTGGAAGAGGAAGAAGCTGCGCAGACAAGGTCGGTTTTCACAATCCAGTAGTCAATTTATTACAAATATCACCACATCGCAAAAAATTATATGCGAAAGTTGAACATGATACACTTAAATCTGTCGGAAGTGTCCTATTATTTGTCTTTGCGCCTCAGGTAATACTCTAATACCACCGATCTGCTTAGTGTTTGTGCGCTCTAGCCTAGATGAAGTGCATGATGTAGTCATTTGTTAACTTATGGTTCTTTTCTGCTAGGCAAGCTAAGATTTCTAGAAGTAGACGTTTGAGAAAGCAACGCAAAAAGCAGAAATCGAGGGAACATCATCATAACGAGCACAATGAAGACTTCAATATCAAGGTTGATGCAGTAGAAGAAATTCCAGCAGCAGCTCAAGATTCTCAACCTCAACCCTCCTCTGATATGCCAGCTTCAGCTCAAGAATCTGCACCTCAAACCTCTTCTGATTCAGTTTCAGATTCTCAAGATTTATCTCGATTCATCCCAAACACACAGAACCCCAAAACAAGAACCACTTGATAATCCCAAAGCACAAGATGAACATATCAACAACAGAGAACATTTTCAGGCCATCAAACCAAAGATGGTGGGTTCCAGTGGACAACGACTGTTAGCATTGAACCGCTCTCATGAGGTAAGGACGCAAATAGAAAGAAACAGATTTCATGCAAGAAGCAACAATGTATCACAGCCTAAACCAATGAACAAGCCTCATCCATTCAAAGATCGAGCTGCATCTAACAAAGTCTGGATCAAGAAACTCGATCTAAACAGAGACAAGGAGGAGAGCTTGAAGTCACAGTTAGTGCATGAAGACACCCATCATCCCGAGGAAGAAAAGGGCAGTTTTGATCTGACGATAGGTTCAATATCTTTCACTGTGAAAGGCAGCGTAAACAAGCAGCACAGTAGAAATGGTGATAAGAAATTCTTCGTCAAAACTAGCAGCAGTCTGTCTGATGCTAGCCGTGAAGCTGCTTCTAGGCTTTTGACCCATGTGTGCCCGAGGAAGCTTGAAGTTGCGATCAAGCTTCACCCATCCAAAGTTTCGATCAAGAAACTCTATGCTAACAAAAAGGAGTTGAGCTTGAAGTCACAGATAGTAAGGAAGACTCGTGTCCTCCCAAGGAAGAAAAAGGTGGATCTGCAGTGATGATTGGTTCAATATCCGTCGCCTTGAGAAGCAGTCCAGACAAGGAGCACGATAAAGGTGGTATGCAATCGACTAACCACTCGAAGGATGACGACTTCTTAGGTGCAGATGAAATTTTACGAGGAATGCCATTCTCTCGAGTTGCTGCCAAAGAATTTCTATCTAGGAGTATGCATATATATTCTCTCATGCTCTATCTTTTTTCGGTATATAGATTACATTGGTTGAATATAGGCTTGATTTTATTACATTCTTTTCATTTTTGTTCGCAGGATGGAAAGTAGCTACCTCATCTGATCATGTGGTATGGAAGAGAATGCCCACATAGCATGCAAGAAGTGGCTATTCAGGCTTTAACTAAATGGGGTTAGTTGTTATACATTCATTCATATTTCATAACGAAGTATCGTTTTCTTGGCTGATTTGGGTTGGTATAAGACTAAATAGCCTTTTTAAAATCTAACTACTAGTTATCGTTTTGACGGTGATACTACTACTACTACTATATTGGGTGTTTGATTTGGATTATGTCAAATAAATGAGATCCGCACTTTTTACTATTGCATGGGCTACAAGCATGAAGCATACAACTCATGTCTTTTTTTTTTTTCTTTTTTTTTCTCTTTTTTTTTTTCATTTTTACTTCAATTATTATAACTAGATAACAATAATTCAGTAAATAATTATTACTTTATTAACATAATATGAATGGTGATACGAAATTGCTACAAACTGCACGGTATTTGCCCTTTAGCGATTTGATTTCCATTTGCAACTGCTAAATCGCTAATATTTCTTTTTAGAAAAAAAAAAATATAACTTGGGAAAGTATGTCTTCTTGGTGACCCATAAATTAGTTACATCATTTTATATACCTACTAGTATTTACCCGTGTATTACCTATTTGTCAATTGTAATTATTATAGGTGAATAAAATTATTAAAAATTTATGTTTCCTAGTGAGTAGTTATTGTGTAATTAACATGTGTTATTGGATTTTATTTTGTTATTTAATTTATTTTTAAATTAAGGGACATGTATCAGCATATTAGGACACCTACATTTCTGTAATTATATATACTAGTTTATTACCCGTGCATTGCAGGGGGTAACTATATATAATTATTTTATGTTAATAAATAACTATTTATAGTAGATAGTGGGTAGTTTTTCATTATATTTTTAATCTATTATAATTAATTATTATGGGACACATGGCGTATTTTAGGACACCTACATTTCCTTAGTTATATAAGATAAGATAAAATATAGCAATGTCATTATTATCGTATCGTATTAAGCAATCGAATTATCCGATTATGAACATTCATTTATAACTGTCCTCTAAGAAATAGTGATATTTAATCCTTTCCTTTTAAAAATGGTAAAAAGTTCCGGCCCTGTTATTCATTGTCAGCCTTTACCAACATGTAGCGCAATCCTAAGTGACGTACACGTGAAATCCGTGTATACATTTACGACCATTTAATTTCTATGGCGACTTTTTGGTGTCTCCCAAGAACCGTCATAACAACAGCATTGCCATTCTCCCACGACACTGAAGTCCTTTCACCAACACTAAGCCATTATTCATATCCCTTTCAGACGTTCCCTGAATCTCATCGCCGGGAGGAAAACGCCGCCATGTGGCTGTTCAAGCGAAATGGTCCTTCTGGCTTCTCTTCGTCTTCCACCGCCGAGGAAGTTACGAGGGGAATCGACGGCTCAGGCCTCACTGCTATCGTTACAGGTTTCTTCTTTTTTTTTTTCTATCACTGATCATATGAGCTGAGCAATCGATTCCTTAGATCTGCATTACGGATCGATCGATCGACAGGGGCATCGAGTGGAATTGGCTCGGAGACGGCGCGCGTCCTCGCGCTTCGCGGCGTGAACGTTGTAATGGGCGTGAGAAAGATGTCCGCCGGAGAACAAGTGAAGGAAGCCATAGCTAGGGAGAAACCTTCAGGTAAGGTTGATGCTATGGAGTTGGACCTCAGTTCGCTTGCTTCTGTCAGAAAATTCGCTGCCGATTTCGCTTCCTCGGGCCGTCCTCTGAACCTTTTGATGTAAGAAAGAGATCCATTGAATTACTACGATTGCATATCTCTGAAAACTGTATGAGAGATTCAGTCATTGCTATTTCCGTGTCAGTAACAACGCAGGAGTTATGGCAGCACCGTATACGCTGTCTAAGGACAACATTGAGTTGCAGTTTGCCACTAACCATTTAGGTATTTGTTGTCCTTAGCTGGTTTTTTCTCTTCTTTGTTAGTCGAGGCTGTGTGGAATGTTATCGACTGCTATACTTGATATGGTTGTGTTATTGGATTTTTTATTATCTTTCTCTTCAGGTCACTTTCTCTTGACAAATTTGTTGCTGGACACAATGAAGAACACTGCCCGTCAGACGAAAAGGGAGGGAAGGATTGTCAATGTCTCTTCTGAAGCTCACCGTTTGACGTATAAAGAAGGAATTCGCTTCGACAAACTCATGATCCAAAAAGGTATGTGTGCATCTATGTGTATATGTGTGTGTATATATATATATATATAACATTTTCTGGAGCATATCCTTTATGATTTTCTGCAAACAGTTACGACAGGTGGGCTGCGTATGGCCAATCGAAACTCGCCAACATACTACATGCTAATGATTTAACGAGGCGCTTGAAGGTTATATATACATTTATGTATCTATGTTAAGATTAACAGATGAATCATGTTTGGAACTCGGTGATTAAGTTTGATTGTGTATGTTAAAAGGTCGAAGGGGCTGAGATAACTGCGAATTCTCTCCACCCAGGCGTTGTCTCGACCAATCTTTTCAGGCATTTAGGCTTGTTCGAAGGTAACTTTCATTGGTGCAGGTTTAAGGTAGAGTGATAAATATATCGTCATTGTTCCTTTTGTGCAGGTTTAGCCGCTCCGCTCAAATTTCTGTTTAAAAATGTCCAACAAGTAAGCTACTGCATTCGTCATCTCCATATACAGAACGCTTCTTAACTCATACTCTGTTTTTCATTTTTTTTGGATGCAATTGAAATACAAATTACAAAAGGGTGCTTCGACCACTTGTTACTTGGCGTTGAACCCACAAGTGAAGGGCGTTTCGGGCAAATTCTTTTCGGACAACACACCTGGCGAAAACTACCTCACAGGCTCAAGGCGAGGATTTGGCCAGAAAGCTCTGGGATTTTAGCGTGGATTTGACGAAATAGTTGATCTTTCTCTTCTTGCAACATTTGAAATAAATTTGTTTTCTGTAGCTTAGATGCGCTTCAACAATGAACGAATCAGTAGATACTAAACATGTGGTAACTTAACAGAAAGCTTCTGAGACACGCGACGAGCTAAGATCGACTGATCGTAAACCTTTTTGTTAGAAGCCGTGGCCCCTTTAAACTGATGGAGATGCTCATCATCACAGTTGTTCTTTATACTATGCTTTGATTCTTTCGGCTCACTATAATTCAGCTGTGTATTGCCTCCTAGGAGAATCTTGGGATCCCAATAAGCAAGGTTATTGTTGGAGATGGTCGATATATTTGACAAAAATGGACGGGGGAGAGGGCTCAAAACAGGCGAGCCTGGGCTTGATGTCTTCCTTGGAGTATATAGATCACTGAGAAATGTTTCTTACAGTTATAATCAGAGAGAGAGAGAGAGAGAGAGAGAGAGAGAGAGAGAGAGAGAGAGAGAGAGAGAGAGAGAAACCTGGCTTGGATGATGGATGTAGGTGTTGCAGGGGAATTATAAGCTAATCTCCTTGGCCCAATCTGGTGAGGAGAAGGAAAGCAAAGGACATAAGGTCTCCTGATCATACATACTACTGAAAGAGATCATAAAGTAACACAATGTGTCTCAGATTAATACCTCGTTGGAAGTTTTCTGATACGAATAAAGCTTCACGAAAGGGTGGTCGAGGAGCTGAAAGGCAGTGGCACGACGCTGGGGATTCCATTGCAGGCACTGTCCCAGAAAATCCTTACACTCGTCCGAAAAGTGGTCGGGAATCGTTGGGAATTCCTTGTTCACAATCTTAAATATAGCCAAGCCCTGTCATAGCACAGAACATATAAGAACCAAGCATTACACAAACAATTCTTACAAAATCTCCACTGTCATAAAAATCCTGAAAATCAAAATAACAGGCTCTAAACAAACATATAGTTACCTCTTTATACTGGCTCCAGGGTGATTCCGAAGTGGCCATTTCTACGATGGTACATCCAAGGCCCCACACATCGACCGCGCTCCTCCTCCTTAGGTTTGGGTCCATTATAGCCTACGCAAAGGAAAAAAAAGACCCAAGAATGACAACGCTCGACAGAAAAAAAAAATTAAATAAAAGGACTAACCTCGGGCGCCATCCAATATGGGTTTTCCAAGTGAAATAATGGACTAGATTTCGTGCGATCTGTAGATGTAACGAAACATTCGCATGATATCAGCGAATAAACAGTTTTTATCGATTTTTTTAAGAAGTTTGGAGAGGAGGACTTGCGTTCTTTTCGACGCCAAAGTTGCCAAGCTTGACCAGCCCGTTTGGATCCACAAGAACATTTGCGCCTTTAATCTCCCTGTGCAAGCGTTTTCGATGCTCGAGATGAGACGGTTTTCGCGTAAGAAAAAAAAATGGTATAAAAGATGTCTGAGTTCATTCTCACCCGTGGGTGATATTTTTCGAATGTAGGTAAGAAAGCGCAGATAAAAGCTGCTGCGTATAGTTCCTCACGACCGACTCTCCGAGCTTTCCGTACTCTGCGATGACGCTGGCGATGGAACCGCCTGCGACGTACTCCATGTACATATAGAAACTATTGCCAATCTGCTCAATATGAGAGTATATAATTCATCTTATGATGGGAACTCATCATCACTGTTATTACATCAAACATGCACTTGATTGAGTAAGAAAGAATTCAACTTTTTCAGATCCGTAGTAGCACACTATGTTGGGGTGCCTCAGCCTACTCAACTGTTCGATTTCCTGCAAAAAAGAACGAAGGGATTTTGCAGGGAAGAAGAAAGTCGTCGTTTTTGAGACGTGAGGGAAAAAAAACCTTACTTTTTCCATCGTTTTCGCGGTAATTTCTGCCTCATTGCCTAACAATTCAACCTCCTTTATTGCACACAGTTCGCCAGTTTTACTGAAAAGCAAAGGGAACACACACACACACAATGTCGATTAAATTACACCATCAAGAAACGTATCGTCTATATCATTTTTTTTCCAGCCTTAAAATTTTCTCACCTGCAGAAACCTACGTAGATTTTGCCGAATTCGCCCATGCCGATGAGCTTCCCTTTCTTCCAACGCTTATTCGCGGGACTTATGCCCTGTGCGAATGAGGGTGGGAGTGGAAGAGGGTAGCTTTGTCTTTCGCATCGTCGGGCCAATGGCGAGGTGTGGAAGCAGCGTTTTGAACCCTGGAAATAGCAAGTGGAGAAGGAGGACGAAGAAGAAGACAATCGTCCGCCGTACCACTGCCCAGAAGATCAAAACCGTGCTGAAATGGAATTGGGGGAACTTCGATCGTCAGGTTTCTTTTTCTTCTTCGTCTTTTTTGAGGTTGTGCTGAGCTGTCAATAGGGCAAGAAATCATCAGCAAATTAAAAGCCTATTTAGTAGGTTTTATTACACACAGCAGCTTAAGAGACCTTATTAGAGGGATGTGATCTTTTCCGACGATTTCTGGGCACGTAAAGCTAATAAAGGGCGGCGATTCTTCGAGTGAAGAAGAAGAAGGAGAGTTGAGATTGAAACTGAAGCTTGACGATGATTCAGAGCTGACGCTAGGGCTTCGTGATTGTTGATGGCAGAGCTCCCATATTTGCTGTTTCTTGATAACAGCTGCGCCTAATCTCTCCCAATTGTCGTAAAACGCAGACATCTTTCTTCTTCTTTCTTCTTCCTTCAACAATCTCTGAGGTTCTTAATACCAATCTTTCTTACGTGTTAGAGATATTAACTAACATACACTCACACAGTTTCCACGCGGCTGCACTGCATTGACCTTTTGGGTTCATCTTTCTCTGTCAAAGAGAAGAGAAGAGTCAAAGATTGAAAGAAGGGGATAGTTATTGGTTCCGTGGTGTAATAACATGATGCAATTTCCTTGGAAAATTTCAATATATGGATGCAGACAAGATAATCGTTTGACTTTTTTGAAACCATATTCAGCAAATGATAAAACAACAATTTAGAGAATCATAAGATGTAAAATTTAGCAAATGTTATCTCAAACACACACACACTCTCTCTCTCTAATTGTCTCTCTTCTCTGATAAAACCTAGTTAAAAAATTAAAGAAAAAAAAAAATTAAAGGAAGCGATACACTCTCCACAAACCCTCTCTCTCATAATCGCAGCCGCACTGGTCAAGGATGCTCGCGCGAGTCATTTCAAATCTTCTCCGATCAATCGTTTCCTCAGACTAAGTTTTCCCCAATCTCACCTCATAAACCCTAAATCCCCATCCAGCGGCCCATATTCTCGGATCCCGCGAATCATTTCCACCCCAGAATCCCTCACTTCTATTCTTTCTCGGCGAACAGCGGCAACGGAAACTTCGGTGGTGATGGGCCACCCACTTCGATGATGACTTGTGGAAGATACATCGGAGGGTGATGCGGACATTGAATCCGTCTTTTCGGGAGTATCTGAAGATGTGGAGGATAAAAGGGGTCGCGAAGTGAAGGGTTTTGATAATCAGGGTTGGAATTTTGGTGATGTTGGAGATCAGAGCAACGTGGGAGACGATGAGGTATGGAAATCGAAGAGGCTGAGAAGGAGGGCTATGTTGAGATCTGGTTTGGCGTTAAAGACGGACGGCGTAGGATTGGAGCTGAGTGGTTGGGAGATGGAATCGCGGAAAAGGTGAAGACTGAGAATGACCTTCAGCTCGAGGCTGAGGAGAAGGAATTGATTGAAGTATTGAAAGGTGAGACACACTGGCAATTACTTTGGGTGAACGTAGTTTGTTTGCATAAATCTCTTGGATGCTGGTTTGCTTAGTTTATCTTACTCCAAAGAATTTCGACGTTGGGATTTTCACAAGCATTTGAGTTTTTGTGTTTATGATTGGAGTGATCCTTTGTGTGGGATAGTCAAGAGAGCAGATAACGTCTCTGATATGTAGGGTGTTCACTAGTGTCTTGTTTAGTGCAATATATTGTAGTTATAGTAGCTTTATTCGTATAACGTGTTGGTGCTCTAAGGTCATAGCTTCAAGACAATTTGGTCTTTAATTTCTCTTTGATTGAACCTTCTCACCGAAACATTTGATTTTCATGGACATATTACTTACATGGATGGACTGTGTGGTTTAATTTTCATTTCACTCGCATCCCAATGCTGTGGTCTTTCTAAATCAATTACTATGCCGACTTTTTTTTTCTTTCTCAGGTCCAAATCGTGCATTCGGTGATCTTATAGCTTCCTCTGGGATAACAGACGAGATGCTGGACAGTTTGATTGCCTTGAAGGACTTTGAAGGCATCAAGGACTGCCCCCTCTATCCGAAATCGAGGAAAGGCGCTTACGAAAAAGAATTCTGGAAGAAAGTCAACTGCAGATGGAATCGAAGGCCAGACAACATCAGACATGGCTGTGGCACGAGTCAGGAAAGTAGACGAGAAAGGTAGTAGGGCTTATGGGACGGGAAGAGAAATGCAGCATCGCCCGCGTTTGGATTAATCCCGGCGATGGGAAGTTCTTTGTAAACGACAAAGAGTTCGACGTCTACTTCCCTATGCTCGATCAAAGAGCTGCTCTTCTTAGGCCATTCTCTGAAACAAGACTCTCGGCATGTGGGATGTAAATTGCACTGTTAAAGGAGGGGTGGTGTCTCAGGTAAGCACTTTCTTGCCATTGAATGCCCTTTTCTCTAACATGCTATAAACCGTCCATCTCTTACATTCTTTAAACGTTTAAGTCACTCACATGGGTAATAACTTCCATCACCATCGCTATGGAAAACATGATCACTCTCTGTGCTACACTAACTTTTCTGCTCTGTATTTGATTGATATATTTCGCATTTCATTTCATTTTCTTCGTTCGATAGGTCAAGTAGGAGCAATCCGTTTGGGTATCAGCAGAGCATTACAAAATTGGGAGCCGGGATTTCGACCTCCGCTCAAGCAAGGTTCGGTTTGTGTTTCTTTAAGACTCACAATTCGCGACATTGTGAATGTCCGAGTTTTCTGAACCAGTGATGTAATAATGTCATTTGTGGTGTATTTTTTCTCAGCTGGTTTCTGACGAGGGACTCAAGAATAGTTGAAAGAAAGAAACCTGGAAAAGCAAAGGCAAGGAAAAGCTTCCAATGGGTCAAACGTTGATCTAGTTATCACCATCACATCATGTCTTCTTTTTCTTTCAAGACGGTTATGTGGTGCCCAATCTTTCTTTATTAATCAGGATGAAGAATGTATCAATGGGTATGTATTTCTTGAAAGCTACAAAGATTTTACATTAAGATACATAATTAAGGAAAGGTTCCATATTTGTTACAAATCAAAATCTTTGACTAAATTAAATAATTAGATGGCTACTATCAGACTAAAAATAGAGTGAAAATCACAACAAATTTAATGAGATCGTGACATCATTGGACATTGTGCGTAAAGCCTACTACAATCAAGAAGTAGAAACCCCCACCAACGAAGTTATTACAAATCAGAGAGACACTCGCAGCAACTGGAAAACGTACGACCATTAATTATCTCATGGGTTTTTTAGAGCTTCCATTACCGATTGAAACTTTCTCATTTCCAGTCCTTGTGGCCTCCCCATTTCTTCATCCTCGCTGATGTTTGCTCCACCTGCAAATTACAGACGAGAGAGGTAATAAACATCATACTTTTAAAACCAAGCAATAATCTCATCAGATCAAAGGCAGACATACATACCTCTTTAGTCCAGTTAGTTCTGTAAAGCACTATATCAGCAACAGCAATGTCTGCAAAATCGCTCCAGCGATCATACCTCCCCAAATCCCCTATTACAGTGGTTGTTCGTTACACAGATTATCGAATTGGAGATTAACGATTTTAATTTCGATCTTATGGGTTAAATAAGAAATCGATGATCACTTACTATAACTCCAAAGTCAGCCACATAACCAAGAACGTATCCTAAGGGCACACACCGAAGATGTAATAACATCCAATGTTGATGTGTAAGCCACGAGCGCCTGCCAACCGCCCCCAATGGCAACGCGCCTGGCCTCCGTGAAAACAACGATTTTCAACTTTTTTTTTTGTCGTTTTGAACGTAAAGCGAAATAAGAACACACACACACAAACATACCTGATACAACTGGCTGAACACTGTTGAGAAGCAATTGTACTCCGAGGAGGCTCGAAGGTGAGCCACTTCTCGCCGAAGGTTCTCACTGTCTGTGAAGATTATCGAAGAAGTGGTTTCCGTGTTTGCGAGGATAATGATCATGAAAAAAATCCCGAGGCAAAGGGATTGGAACACCGTGACGTAGACAGAGTACTTCGC
>JAPQWV010004014.1:0-34743 GCA_027422505.1 Craterostigma plantagineum | reverse complement strand
AGACGCTATCTAATTCCCAAGCTGGTAAAGGATGATTTGTTGTGTCGTTTTTGTTTCTGTTCGAAGGGCTTACCCGAGAAGAGACCTAGGTATATTTTTTCGATTCCTTGATGTTTCCCCTGGTTGGACCGGGTCCAGACAAAGCGCTCAAAGGCCGTTAAACAACAAAAAGGGAATGAGGTGGGAAGCCCTACAAGGAATGATGAGTTCTCTAAGAAACATACCCCCTCGGTCGGGGTATGAAAATATGTCCCTCGGGCAGAGGCACGGAATATGAGTTCCCTCGGGAGGCGGTATAAGAACACACCCCATCGGCCGGGACATGAAAATATGCCCTTCGGACGGAGGCACGAAAAATATACCCTACGAGACATGAGGTATGCCACCCCCTCCGGAAACAAACGTGAGGGATAGGAGGCATGCCACCCCCAGACCCCTCGGGAAGTAGCGGGGGATCATGGCAACACACAGTCTCTACTCGTGCGCGGTCAAGAGAACGTGGAAGGATGAGACGAGGTCAAGGGAATGAAGAACCGTGTGTGAAACGTGTGGACCGAAAAGGGCGGAACGTGGGGGTACGGGCGAGAAGACTAGGTAAGTTGCCTAGGAACTAATGCGTCAAATCACTCTATAGTGCATAAGCCATCGACACCCTTTACTTGGTGGAAGCGGATTGTGCCTCGTGCACCATGACTTTGATGTATTTGGTGGCGTTCGTCTCGTCATGATTTTCCCATCGTAACTATTGAAATGCATTTTATCTTCTCTTCATTGGTTTCGATTCTGATTTATTCGCCGCTTTCTTGGTAATAATCTCCGTCTTAGACGTTGGCAATGGCCCCTTGATGGCCTTTTCGCCCCCGACGCAAAGGTCGCACTAGCCATCGGTTCCAAATATGGCAACCTCGGTGTTTACACTTCCTTGAAACGTATTTCATCCTCCTTAACATGTTCCCTGTGTCAGCATGTCACCTTTGGCAGTGCATGATCAGTTTTGACAACCATCAAATGAATTTTTAAGAACTATACGTTCCCACAGACGGCGCCAATTGATGAGGTTGAAAAAGGAACGATTTACCGCCTTGGGTGACGAGCTGACTTCTTCCACTTTCCGTTGCCTTTTGCCTCTTTGCCGTGAGCTTGATGACCTCCATGGGCCGTCTCCTGTGGATACCAAAAAAATGGGGAGTGGTGGTGTTTTTCCCTCGTGTCAGGAGGGTGGGTCTCTTTTGGTGGAGGGGCCAAGGTGATAGAATAATAGGAAAAGAGTAAAAAGTAAAGTGGAAAAAGTAAATGGTGTCGACTGATAGTGCGCTATAGGAGTGACCGACGCATTAATAGTTTCCTAAGGAACATACCCGGTCTCCTCGACCGTTACACCACGTTTCCACCTTTTTCGATCCACGCTCCACCCACGGTTCCTCGTTCCCTTGACCTCGTCACATCCTTCCACGTTCCCTTGACGTGCGAGGTAGAGATCGTGTGTTACCACGATCCCCGTTCTTCTCGAGGGTCTAGGGGTGGCCTGCCTCCTGTCCCTCAGTATGGTTCCCGAGGGGGTGGGGGTGGCCTGCCTCATGTCTAGGGGTGGCCTGCCTCCTGCCTGAGGTATGGTTCCCGAGGGGGTGGCATACCTCCTCTCACGTAGGGTGTGTTTTTCGTGCCTCCGTCCGAGGGCATATCTTTCATGTCCCGGCGATGGGTATGTTCTTATACCGCCTCCCGAAGGAATTCATATTCTGTGCCTCTGCCCGATGAGCATATTTTCATACTCCGGCCAAGGGGATATGTTTCTTAGAGAACTCCTTCTCTCGTAGGGCTTCCGCCTCATTCCGTTTCTGTTGATTAATGCATCTGAGCATTTCGTATGGACCTAGTAAAATCCGGGGGAACAAATGACATACCAAATGTGGCAGTTATAGTCACTCCACACTCTTATATAATAGAATAGGTATGCGATGCAGTTTTTTACGAGCTGGAGATGAGCGTCTTTCTAACAAACCCCTTTACAATATAAGACTATGATTATCAACACCCTCCACAACCGGTCATGAGAATAAATATTAATTTTATCTCCTCCACATACACAACTTACACCTCAACGCAACTTCAATAATTTTCATACTTTATCAACAACCAACACAACCCATAATGTTTATTATTTTATTATTTAATAAATATATTTTTATTTTATAATTATTTTATTATTATGAAAATATGTCAACATTAGTCTCTTAGAGAAAAAAATCATGGATTTTGGTGAAAATAAAGAATAAAACAACTTAGGAGATAATTGAAATATCATACAAAACCTCAAAAATCATACAAACCAATCACACTTTGACAAATGGCATTATTACATAATGTTAGACATTGGGATTTGGGCACAACCATGTCAAGTTCAAGATTGGTCTACCAACCGGTTGTGAAATTTATTTTATTTTTGAATTTTGTTTTGCTTTTTTTTTTTTTTGTCTTTAGTACAATAACGGTTGTCTAGTTGTTGATACACATAGTCTAGGAAAAAGAAAATTCACATTCGAATCCTTCCTTAAAATAGTTAATCAGTCCAAATAAAGAAAGATCTAAGCAAAATAACATTACACTCCAAATCCTAACCTATCGCACAACTACAGGCGCCACCTTATCTGACGGCCCAACTCATTTACGCTACTCTCCAATTTTAGGAAAAGGAAACTATACTCATCTCATCTCTTTCTACTTCTTTTTTCATCTTTTTAATTTCATCAGACGATCCAATCTAACCCTCCCTCGAGTCTTGGTTTCCCGGACGACGTTCATGCATACGTATTAAGCACGGTTGCCAAGACTCGAGCAATCGGTGCTCGAAATCTCAAACGATAATAATTATAATCTGAAAAAGATTACAAACAAAATGAGGGAGGAACCATCCGATGAATCCTTAACCGATCAAGAAGAGGAAATCAATGAGGACATTACGAATCCAAAAAACGCGACGATCCATATTCTCGTATGCCTCTGACAAAGACATCGAAAGATCGAGAAGGAAAGCCCTTCTTGAATTCAGGTTCAGGGTCAAAGAAGCCATTCAAGGTAATTACATTGCTTTCAGAAAAGGTAAAGGCAGATAGATATAATAATACCCACTCCCACAAAGGTGATAGAGATGTAATACATTATGGGGCGTTCGTTTAATGCCCGAGAATCGCAATGATGAGGCTGCCTTCAGATGCAATTTATCCAAGTTTCTAAAAGCCAAGCATACAAAGTACACGAAGCTTTCACTTCGCTGAGGAAAACCTTAAGATGGCGCGAGGAAATCAGACCCTGGGAAGATCTTCCAGACCTGAGATGATGATCGATTGTATGTGTTTAGCAGCGGTAAAGATAAAGAGGGACGCCCGTTGTGTTATAGCGTGCATGGAAATAATTATTTTAGTAATAACAACAGCACTGATATGAAGTTTATGCGTCCTTCAGAGAAGTATCAGGATTATTTGAGGTGGAGATTTTATTGCCTCGAAAGAGGGATCCAAGATCTTAATTTTTCACCTGGGGGGTCGATTCGATTATTCAGATAACAGATAGGAAGAACTCCCCAGGACCAGCTTTAAAGGAAGTGCATGTGATTTGCAAGAAGTTGATCAACTTGTTTCGTGATCATTATCCAGGGCTTGTCCACAGAAATGTCAGTTTTTTCCCCCTCAAAATATCATTATATATATATATATGTATATATATATATATATATGTATATATATATATATATAGATATATGACCTATAACGAACAAAATATCTGTCTAGGGATTGTTTGAATAGTTTGCCATGATTTGTGTTATATGCAGCTGATCATAAATGTTCCATCATGGTTCTTGACGCTGAATGCTTTAAAGTGAGGCTGATCACACAAAGGAGCAAGAAAAAGTTTGTCTTTGTGAAGCCCTCAAAAAATTACAGAAACTCTTTCAAGTAATTAATTATAAGGGTTTTTCTCCATTGTTAGTATAATTTCAACTATTATTATGATTTTTGAGGCATTTGATTAAAAATAAAATTGCAGGTATGCTACTATAGAGAACATATTGCTCCAATACGGTGGGCTGAAGAGAGAGAATGACTCCGAGTTCTCAACAGACGACAAAGTTCTTGAAATGGATGTAAGAACAAACGCATCAGAGAGAATTCAGATACCTGTTAGTGATGAGGTGCAAGCAATTAATATAAATAAATAATAGTCCATTAGTTGCACAGATTATGAATTGTATAAAAATCATATGATAAAATGATTGAATGGATTTTGCAGGGAGGTGTGACTGTGACTTGGGATGTAACCGTGGTTGGACTCGAAGTGAGTTACCAGGAAGAATTCGTACCGTACGATGATTGCTCCTACAGAATATTGATACAGAATGAGAAGAAAATGGAACAGAGCATTCGAAACAGTTCCACGTAAGGGAACCTGGGAATATTGTCATAACCATTGTTAACTGCTCTTACAAAAAGAAGAAAAGCCTTCTACAGGTACAAGACCAGGCCTTCAGTGCCCATCTACCTGTATTTTAACAAGTGAAAAAAAAAAAAGCATCTTGTAATAATTTGTTTACGCTTGTTTGCCGCACTTTGCAAAATTGTTTTAATTATTTTATCTATGATTTAATTTGTGGTCTGGAGATGAAGGATATGGGAAAATGTTTTCACAAAAGAGCTTAATAATTATTTATGAAGCACGTTGGAATTGGCTTAATTCCTTCCATGATACTTCTCCCATGTCATCTAGGCGTTCCTTCAGAGTGTTCGAAGGTTAAATACATTTTTTATCTAGCTCATTGCTGTCGAGCTCAGCTCACTCGTGGGTGCTCGAAAAACGCACATGATTGTTTTATGCGTCCTTAAAGAAATGACCATTGACTTAGTCAATGTTAAAAAATAGCCTCGTTGACTTTTTTTGTCAATGGCCTTCATTTTAATCAACTTTTAATCATCTTATTTAAACCTCGTGAATAGACCTAAAAATGAAAGGAAAATAAAAATAAATATACATACACACGATATGTATCTATATAAAAGAAACGAAACCCCTATTTGAACGCACAACAGCACGTAATAATTATTACAACCACCCAAATCGATCCATTCTTTCTTCTTCATCGTCTCTAAGAAAAAACAGTCTCATTTTCGTCACCAAGTCGAGCTCAAAGCCTGCGACAGTAAGTTTTTCGGTTCGAATTATGAATTTTAACTCTCGAAATTAATTGATTGTGTCAAAGAGATGATGCGTACCCATGAGAGTGTCGAATTTCCAGTTGGAAGGACGAAATTATGATTCATGGTACGCGCACATATATTCAAGGGCCCCATGCATTAGAGCTGGGGCCCTGCACATCATTGATCGGGCTCCGCGCATAACTACAGGGGCCCCGCACATCTTTACATGGTCCCCGAATGCTGGCACTGGGGTCGCGCACACTAGAGCTCGGGTCGCGCGCATCGGTGCAGGGGCCCCGAGCGCTGGTTGCTAGGGTCCCGCGCCATCAACGTAGGGGCCGCGCACTAGAGCCGGGGTCCCGCGTACTAGAGCAGGGTTCTCGCGCATCAGTGCATGTGCTCCGAGTGCTGTGTTGGGGTCCCGCGCACATGAGCGCTGAGGCCAGGGCATCAGTGCCGCCCGCGCACTAGAGAAGGGGTCCTACGCACTAGAGCTGGGGTCTCCGCATGAGGCAGGGCCCAGAGCGGTAGTGCAGGGGTCCCGTGCAATATGTTAGGATTTTCGCGAGGTGTTAGGGTTTTCGAGAGCTGTTAGTATTTTCGAAAGCTCTTAGGATTTTGCAAGCTGTTAGGGCTTCAATTATGTTTCGAAATCAAAACACTTTGCATCCGAAAATAACATTTTTGCAAACTAGGGTTTTGCAAACAAGGGTTTCGCAAGCTCTTATGGTTTTCGCAAGCTGTTAGGGTTTTCGCAAGTTGGGCTATAGTTCTGAAAAATTTTACTTCTATTGCAGGCGATAATCATGACGATCACTAACATTGTATTCCAAGTCGAGGGTCAGTGGATTAATTTGCGAGGACAATACCTCGAAGTGGTGTCCACATCCTACTCATAGATGGCAATCAATCTGGTCGACGAGGAAACATGCACGTTAGATGACATCAAGTATGAGATTGTGAAGGTATTGTCGCTACGCAGCTACAATTCCAAACTCACGTTAACCTATGTGAAGGTATCTCATGCGTATATGTTTCATGCTTCTGATTTGAGCTACGAGGGCAAAGGAAAACCTGGAAAAAAATTTTGTTCCGCACGTACCCGGAGGTTTGCGTCTCGGGTACACACCGGGTAACCCAACAGATTAAATGCCTATAGGACTGGAATATACGAAAACTATTTTTTATTGCAAGTTTTATATCTAAAACTATATCAAAGTTTCACTGTTGGTGCTCAACTTTTTAAACGTGTCGTTTGATTCCTAAACTTCAACAAAACCGTCATTTTTTGTTACTTTACTGGCTGTGTCAAAAGAATAAGAAATGGCGGTTTTGCAAAAGAAGCAAAACGACACATTTAGCATTTTGAGCATCTATAGTTAGATGATGATTGTGATAAGTTGACCCAAAAAAATTGTCAATACACATTGTTTAATTTTAGTTTTTCTAAAAGGCCCCATATTTGAAATTGCTTTAGGCCTCACATTATGATTAGTCGGCCCTGAATGAACCAATGGGTTCAAGTAATTTTGGTCAATTATGGATTCGTAAACGTAGTAATAATTTATGTACTTTAGAAAGGGTATATTCATATGGTTAAACTTGAATTGAGTATGACTCGACTAAAAACTCCATGAAAGTAAAACTTAAACAAAGGTGCAAAAAAGATAGATCTTACTTTGATTTTGTGACACTCGATTTTATCGACTTTTGCACTAATAAACAATAGTGTGGGATTTGGTAACAAAATTATTAACGAAAATATACGAGTCTGAAGTCTCTACCCTAGAAATTTTTTATGGCCTACCTGAAAGAGTTCCTCATTGCACTAATACTCGGACAATTGTAATTGGACATCTGATAACTACCTATAAGGCTGTAGAATGGGGAACATACTCTTTTGTTATTGTACTTAAGAATGGAATATAAACAATATTATTCTTTATTGCAAATTTATGCGTAAACCATAGTTTGTTGCTCAAACTTTTTAAATATGTTGTTTTGTAACTTTCATTTTTGCTAGTTTACTGACGTGTCAGCAAAATAAAAGAATGAACGATTTTGCAAATGAAGCAAAACGACACATTTAACATTTTGAGCACTACAATAGTTAGATGATGATTGTAATTAGTTAACACAAAGAAATTTGTCAATACTTTGTTTATTTTATTTATCAAAAAGGACCCCATATTTGAAATCGCTTTAGGCCCCATATTACGATGAGCGGCCCTAGACGAGCCAACCAGGTTGAGGTAATTTGGTCAATTATTGAATTTGTAATTATAGTAATATCCATCTACTTTAAAAAGGGTATTTTCCCATGGTTTTTTAAACTTAAATTGAGTATGAGTCGTCTAAAAATTGTACGAAAGTAAAACTAGAACAAAGGGTAAAAAAGATGAATCATATTTTGATTTTTGTAACACTCGTTTTATCGACTTTCAGACTAATAAACAATAATATGGGGATTGGTAATAACATTATTAAGGAAAATATACGAGTCTGAATTTTCTACCGTTATAAATTTTCGAGGCTTCCCGAAAAGAGTTCCTGATCGCACTAAACGCAGACAATTGTAATTGGACATCTTATTAACTGCCTATAAGGCTGGAGAAACTGGACACATACTCTTTCCTTATTATGCTTTGGAATGGAATATACCAAAAATATTTCTTTATTGCAATAATTTATTATTATTATTATTATTATTATATTATTATTATTATTTTCATCATCAATCAATCAAGACATACTGAGCTAAATCTGCATACCATACTAGATGTAATAAACATTACGACACGAATACATTACAGACACAATAGACAGTCAAATCCACTCTTATATTTACTCGGATCCACATTTGGTTAAAAATAGTAATATGATTCAAAGTAACTATCAATGCGGTAATAAGAACAGGTCGCGAAAAATGATGAAAATATGCCAATGTGAAGTGCACCCCAATATAAATACTCGATCACCCCCTCCATACCCCTTACGGAATCGTCTTTACCTCGTAGACATACATATTACTATCAAATAAAGGCTCACACACGCATTGCTCCATCCGCAATCAGAGATCACAAGCTGTACGTTCTTTCTTCACTGTCTCTCCCATTCACAGCACAGTTTTGTGTTTTTTTTTTTTTATTTTCATCACGCATATATATATATATATATATATATATATATATTCTAACATAATTTTTTTGTTAATTAATTCGCTGTAGCTGGTTCACGCTCGCTTTGCAGCAACGATGGCGCATCATCATCAGTCTGGAGGAACGAACAACAACCTAAAAGTCCTAAATGCCCTCGACATGGCTAAGACCCAATATTACCACTTCACGGCCATCATCATAGCCGGGATGGGCTTCTTCACCGACGCCTACGACCTCTTCTGCATCTCATGGTCACCAAAATGCTCGGAAGAATCTACTACTACGTCGAGGGCTCTCCCCGGCCCGGCGGGCTCCCCCCCAACGTGGCTGCCGCCGTCAACAGCGTGGCCCTCTGCGGGACCCTCGCCGGTCAGGTCTTCTTCGGCTGGCTCGGGGACAAGATGGGCCGCAAGAAGGTGTAGGAGTAACCCTAATACTCATGTTCGTATGCTCCATCGGGTCGGGCCTGTCCTTCGGGAAGGACCCGAAGCCCGTGATGACGACCCGTGCTTCTTCAGATTCTGGCTGGGGTTCGGCATCGGCGGAGACTACCCACTGTCCGCCACCATCATGTCCGAGTACGCAAACAAGAAGACCCGAGGGCGTTCATCGCCGCCGTCTTCGCCATGCAGGGGTTCGGGATATTGGCCGGCGGAGCATTCGCGATGCTCGTGGCCCACATCTTCGGGTCCAAGTTCAACCGCCTCCGTACGAGGTCGACCCGGTGGGGTCCACCGTCCCCCAGGCGGACTACATATGGCGCATCGTCCTCATGGTGGGGGCGTTCCCGGCACTACTCACGTTCTACTGGCGGCTCAAGATGCCAGAGACGGCCCGATACACGGCCCTTGTGGCCCGAGACGCGGAGCGGGCGGCGTCCGACATGTCGAAGGTTTTGAACCGAGACATAGAGTCGGAGCAGCACAAGGTGGAGGAGATTGTGCGGAGCCAGGGCTCTTACGGGCTATTCACAAGGGAGTTTGTGGCGAGGCATGGGAAGCACCTCTTCGGCACGTGCAGCACGTGGCTCCTCCTCGACATTGCATTCTACAGTCAGAATCTCTTCCAGAAGGACATATTCTCGGCCATCGGTTGGATACCTCCGGCGAAGACAATGAACGTGATAAGGGAGCTGTTCGTGATATCTCGGGCGCAGACGTTCATCGCGCTGTGCAGCACGGTCCCGGGGTATTGGTTCACGGTGGCGCTCATCGACCGCATGGGACGGTGGTGGATACAGATGGTGGGGGTCTTCTTCATGACCCTGTTCATGGGCGTGATCGCCGTCTTCTACGACTATTGGATCGAGCCCGGGCACAGGATAGGGTTCGTGGTGCTTTACTCGCTCACGTTCTTCTTCGCAAACTTCGGGCCAAACGCGACGACGTTCATCGTCCCCGCGGAGATATTCCCGGCGAGGTTTAGGTCGACTTGCCACGGGATATCCGCGGCGTCGGGGAAGGTGGGTGCGATCATTGGGCATTCTTCTTGTACGTGGCGCAGAATGAGGACCCTAAGAAGACCGATCCGGGATACGGGCCGGGAATTGGGGTGAAGAAGTCTCTCTATATACTCGCAGTCATCAACTTGCTGGGGATGATCTGTACTGTTTTCGTGCCAGAGTCTAAAGGGAAGTCGTTGGAGGAGATGAGTGGGGAGAATCAAATAAGTACAGCCGCCAACCACCAAGTGGGAGGAGGAGGAACTGTAGCTTCCGAGCTGCATATATATTTCTTCTCTTCTCTTCCTTGTTACTTTTTAGATCGTCAGTCGTTGCTTTTTGAGTTTTGCAGTCGTTGGAGTTTTTCTTTAGTTGCATGAGATTCGCCGAGTCGCTGTAATAAAAAGTTTCAGTTTTGAATAAGCGGCCGTGTTCATTTATTGTGTTTATAGCAACAAAATATATACACACTCTTTCATTCTAAAAACTAGTCGATTCATAACTCTGTTTTCAATAAAATTATTTTGAAAATTCCAATATCCCCTATATTAAATAAATATAGTTGGATTAAATAGAAGAAAACAGTTAGTTAAGGGTATATAATAGTAGTTTTACTGTATTTCTTAACACATTGTAATTTCGACTTCATTTTAAAAAAGCAGGGGAGTACATAACCGACAGCGTCTTTTAGTTGGGTTTTCATGTACCCCACTGGTTCTTCCGCCCCTGAGTTAAACTTTTATTTATTCTACCTGAAACTCGAAGTTACATAATCTGTATATATATACACTAGACTTGAATGAGCAGAGCTGTAAAACAGATGTTAAATTACTATCCTATAAAAAATACAAAAATGCACCCTCACATACAGAGGCATTATGAATCAAACTAATCGGCCATCTTCTTCCTTTGACTCAGAGCCTTCTTCAAATCTGAGTTGCCATGCTCATAAGCTTGGTGTTTTCCACTACACATGTGCAGTAATTTTGGAGGAAATGACCAATACATGCAGTAATTTTAACTGAAATGATTTTCTGCACATATTCTAATCTAGTCAGTATATATATATGATCTGTGCTAACGTCTTTAATCCCACCAACACCACCGTCTTAGTCTCAGATTCATTCACTTGTAGAAAAGGAAAAAGCACGAAAAAAAAAAAGAAACTATAATCTCAACATATTGACGAGTAAATTACTTTCTTCATCCATCACATGACATGGAAAAGTTTTGTCATTATAAGAGAGGAGACAATGGTTTGCATTATATATTTACAGTTCATCTTTCGCCAAAGGAGGAGCTTGATAACACTCTGCATCCCAAGGCAAAGGGAATATCGATTTCGCAGCGCTGTGTGGCATAAACCAATCATCATACAAAAAACTGCAATGTTTCAATATTTAAAGATCAACACAAAAGCCTGCATTGCTAAGTATTATCATCCGAATAAAAATGGTTTGATCGATTTACTTACGGTTTCACCGGTGTCTTGATATGACGACTATGAACTGCAGATCTTCGCTCTCATTCGTGTTCCTCACCTGTGACATAACGCAGCCAAAAGATGAAGAAGAAAAATACATGATTTCATAAATCAACAACGAAATATATCGAATGGAGTGCTATTTTTCTTTTGTTTTTTCACCTGATGAACATCATTGACAGGAATGTGAAAGGTACTATTTGCGAAAATAGGGAACTCCTTAGGTTCGCCGGGATATTTCGAAGAGTACTCAGTAAGTAGCGAGATAAAGAGTGCCACTGCCCTTTAACACCACAAATATTTCCTCGCACGAGTGCCTGTGGATTGGTGTGCCTGAACCCGGAGCCAACGTCTCAAGCCACACCTCCACCTTTCCATCGACAATACACACACACACACACACATATATATATATATACATATATAATGGTTGTTAAATCATTGAATCATATATAGAGGAAAATGAGGAGGAAAAAACATGGTTGATATATTAATCAGGCATCGACAGCTCAATCACGAGTTCATAAGTGTGGAAACTTTATCTCCTTTTGTTGAAGTACATTGTTACTTGTTTTCGTAATTTACGGTAGGCTTCCGTTTCGAGAAGGAAAAAAAAAAGACAGCTACATCATTAGGAGAGAAAGTCAACAAACACATAAGTTCATGATTTTAGTATAGGGACTCGGAATTGATTGATAATAAATTGGGCTAATTGTAAGGTGGGGAAGAATGATCCCCAGAATTCCGTCTTGATTATTGCTAAAAATGGCAATGAAATTCATCAACAAGATCAGTGAAAACTCAATACATGTGATCTCTCTCTTACTTTACCTCTTTGAAACCGTGCGAGAGCGAACCAGCCAAGGTGAGATGAGATAACCCATGGAAGCTGCTCTTTTCTTCCATCTCACTGATCTTTCTAACTATAGGCACCTCTGCGATGATGCAAATCAAATCCGCTGAATGAATTATCTCGTGGAAGAATAAATTGTTACACAAAATAAGCTTATTCACAATGCTAACCATGGTTTCCACACTGAGCAGCAGCTATAGCTGCTGTTGCTGAAGATAGAACGGCGATTGAAATAATGACACTTTGCCAACACATTTTTATTCACACACAGAGCGAGAGGGAAATCAAGTACTTTAACGGAGGTATGTTTCTTTGATAAAAGCTTCGCTTCAGATCAACTCTCGATCGATCCCCTTTAATGAATTTTAGGAAAGATGATATAATAATAACAATATTGCAATTTGCATAATAATATCTTGCTAGTTTCCTTTTTTGGGTGGTTGAACATTTAACTTTTATGCAATTTGTGTGCTGCAATGTCTGTTTATCGAATAAATGACATCGTTAGTGTTGGAAATTGGGGTTTATATCGAAAGGAGGAACTTGATATCGAAGGATAGTGTTTAGAGGAAGAGGCTTTATACAACACTTGATTTGATTTTTACTTGCTTGATACAAAATGCTAAGACCTCACCCCTATTTATACTAGTTTCTACCCTCTTAAGATTTTGCCAACACATCACATTTCTAGAATACTCCCTAATAATATCTAGGTTCTATAAGAATCCATAGAGTTCTATGGATTTCTCTAGATTTTCCGTAACCTTCTAGATATTGGGCTTGTAATACACCTAAGCCCAAATGCTAAACCCACTTATAATTATCAAAGCCCAAATCAAGTTTATTATTTCAACACCCCCCCTTAAACTTGATTTGTCATTCCGAGCATACTTCGTAATCGTACGAAGTCTTCCTTCTTGAGTGGCTTGGTGAAAATATCAGCTACTTGGTCTTTGGACTTCACGTATTCCATTTCAACGTCCTTCCTCGCGATGCACTCTCTTATATAGTGGTAACGCGTGTCGATGTGCTTGCTCCGATCATGGAAGACTGGGTTCTTGGCTAACGCTATTGCTGACTTGTTATCCACATGAATCTTAGTTGGCTCGTCTTGATGAATTCCCAACTCTTTAAGCAGATTGCGAAGCCAAACTGCATGACACACGCATGAGGTAGCCGCCACATACTCCGCTTCACATGTAGAAAGGGTAACGATCGGTTGCTTCTTTGACACCCATGTGAAGGCAGTGTCTCCCATGTAAAACACGAAGCCACTTGTGCTTTTGCGGTCATCGACATCTCCTCCCCAGTCGCTATCACTATATCCTACGAGCTTGAACTCATTAGAACTTGTGTAGTGCAAGCCATAGTTGGTCGTACCTTTGATGTATCGGAGAATTCTCTTCGCCGCTTCAAGTGAGTCGTTGTTGGAGTTTCCATGTGTCGACTAACGACTCCAACCGCATATAAAATATTGGGTCTTGTGCACGTCAAGTACCTCAGACTTCCAACCAAGCTCTTAAAGAACGTTGGGTCCACTTTTTCACCTTCTTCATGCTTGGTTAACTTAGAACCGCATTCCATTGGTGTGTCGACGGGATTTGCATCATCCATCTTGAATTTCTTGAGTATCTCCTTAGCATAACCTTCTTGGGTTATGAGAATCCCGTTGTCACCTTGCTTAACTTCGATTCCAAGATAGTATGCCATGAGCCCGATGTCGGTCATTTCGAACTCTCTGGTCATCTCTCTTTTAAAGTTCTTGTACATGCTTGGGCTGCTGCCTGTGAAGATTAAATCGTCCACATACAAGCATACAATTAAGATATCGTTACCTTGAACTTTGATGTAGAGTGCGTGCTCGTATGGGCACTTGATGAAGTCTCTTCCTTGAAGGTACTTGTCAATCCGTGAGTTCCAAGCTCTCGGTGCTTGCTTCAACCCGTAAAGAGCCTTCTTCAATCTTAGAACCTTGTCTTCTTCTCCAGCTACTTTATATCCTTGTGGTTGCTCTATATAAACTTCCTCCTCAAGAACTCCATTCAGAAAGGCGGATTTCACGTCCATTTGATGAATTCTCCAATTGTTCTGAGCTGCCAAAGATATTATTAGTCGAACAGTTTCTAGTCGAGCGACTGGAGCAAATACCTCGTCATAGTCGATCCCCGCTCTTTGACTGTAGCCTTTAGCCACTAATCTCGCCTTGTATCTTTCAACTTCTCCTTTGGCATTTTTCTTTGCTTTATACACCCACTTTACGCCAATCGCCTTATGCCCCTTTGGCAGTGTTGTTAGCTCCCACGTGTCGTTCTTCTCGATAGCTTTAATTTCCTCATCCATGGCGTCTTTCCAGTTCTTATTTCTCACGGCTTCTTGAAAGCTCATCGGCTCACTGTCCGCGAAGAGGCAGAAGAGAGTTAGGTTATCTTGATCTTCTGGTACTCCACATATCTCTTTTAGGCTTTTGAAGCGTGGAGTTCTCTCGCTTGAGCTTTCGTCTTCTGAACTCGCATGCGACGATGTTATTGGAGTAGTGGGCTCGTCTTCCGCTTGCTCCATTGTTTGCTGTTCTTTGTTACTTTCTTCAAAGAATGGAGTGTAATTGTACTCACCTCTGCACGTGTTCCAATCCCATTCTCCTTCTTCATTGAATATCACGTCTCGACTGATGATAGTCTTCTTGTCTTCGGATTGTAGAGTTTGTATCCCTTGGTGTTGTTGTCATAGCCTATGAAGATGTACTTCTCACTTTTGTCGTCCAACTTGCTTCTTTTCTCGTCAGGAATGTGCACATGGGCTATGCTTCCGAAGACTCTTAGATGTGATATGCCAGGTTTCCTACCACTCCATGCTTCTTGCGGTGTCATTCCCCACACACTCCTTGTTGGAGATCGATTAGAGACGTACACTGCACATGCGACTGCCTCTGCCCAGAATTCCTTCGGTAGCTTCTTACTCTTGAGCATGCTTCTAGCCATGTCGAGGATTGTTCTGTTCTTTCGCTCTGCTACTCCATTCTGTTGGGGGGATCTTGGTACCGTTAGGGCCGTCTTATCCCGTGCTCTTCACAATACTTATTAAATTATGTCGAGGTGAATTCTCCTCCACGATCGGATCTCATTGCTTTTATCTTGAGGCCACTTTCTTTCTCAACGAGGGCTTTGAACTTCTTGAAGTTCTCGAATACTTCCGATTTGTACTTTAAGAAGTATACCCATGTCTTTCTTGAAAAGTCATCAATGAAGAGAAGGAAGTAGTTACTCTTACCAAGTGAGCTCGGCTTGATTGGTCCGCACACATCGGTATGAATTAGCTCCAAGGGTCTTTTAGCTCTCGAGCTCGACTCATTTGGAAAACTCTTCTTGAACTGCTTCCGATTAAGCATCCTTCGCATACTTGATTGGGGTGGTTGATGGATGGCAATCCTTTCACCATGTCCTTCTTTGATAGCAGCTCTAGTCCGCCGAAATTTAGATGCCCATATCGAAGATGCCAAATCCATGATGGATCTCTATAGCATGTCTTGAGGCATTTCGCAACATCGTTCATGATGTTGAGGACGAACATTCGATTCCTTTGCATTGGCACCTTAGTGATTAATTTATTTGAACCGTCTCTTATAGAAAGGTTATTATCTCTTAGACGAATATCATAACCTTTCTCTAAGAGTTGCCCAAGACTTAATATGTTACTCTTCATCTCCGGCACATAGTAGACATTGGAGATGAATTGGTGCCCACCATTCTTTAAGCGAATAAGAATGTTACCTTTGCCTTTTACCGCGACCTTTGATTCGTCCCCGAATGCAACATTGCCGCTCACCGATTCATCAAGCTCTACGAACATGTTCCTTTTCCCGCACATATGATTGCTTGCGCCGGTGTCTAGGTACCACTTGTTACTTTCGCCTCTCTCATCGTCCTTATGGGCTAGTAGTAGAATATCTTCTTCATTTTCTCTTCGACGTAGTTGGCCTTCTCCTCAACTTTATGTTTAGGAACTCTACACTCGGAAGCATAGTGCCCAAACCTCTCGCAATTGTAACACTTAACTTTTGATTTATCATACCTTGATCTTGGGTTACCTCTCCCACGACCTCTCGTTGAGTTATCTCTCCTTTGATGATTGTTGTTGCCGTCATCGTTGGGCCTCCAACCTCGTCCGTATCCGTGTCCACGACCTCCTCCTCGTTCTCCTTTTGACCTCGTCCGCGGCCTCGTCCTTGATAATTTTCATCATTATCTCTTTCTTTTGTAGGATCAATTTGCAGCTTAAGTAGTTGTTCTACTATCCCTTCCTTCTTCATTTTCTTCTCTTCATGAGCTTGCAATGAGCCCAATAGTTGCTCCATCGTCATTTCTTCTAGATCCTTAGTTTCTTCTATGATGGCTACGATGTGCTCAAACTTCGGGTCTAACGAGCGAAGAATTTTCTCCATGATTCTAACATCATCAATTTTCTCGCCATTCCTTTTTAGTTGATTAGTTATTGCTAATACCCTCGAGAAGTAGTCCGACACAACCTCATCTTGTTTCATATGCAAGGCTTCAAACTCGACTCTTAAAGTTTGAAGACGTACCTTCTTTACCGGATCCGCTCCTTTTATACGACGTTTGAAGCTTCTCCCATGCTTCCTTGGCGGTCTTCGCTTCCGAAATCTTCTCGAAAGCGTCGTCATCTAATCCTTGATAGATTAGGTAGAGAGCTTTCTTGTCTCTCTTTCGCAATTCTCTCAAACTATCCTTTTGAGTTTGAGATTCGGTTTCTTCGTTCTTCGGCTCAACGTTAGCCTTTCTCCACGATATCCCATACGTCTTGTGATCCAAGGAGCGCCCTCATCTTGATACTCCAATTGTCGTAGTTGCTCTTGTTGAGTGTCGGGACTTGGAAAGGAACCATGCCGCTCGCCATCGCCTTAGGATCTTCTAGCTCTGATACACTTTGTTGGAAATTGGGGTTTATATCGAAAGGAGGAAACTTGATATCGAAGGATAGTGTTTAGAGGAAGAGGCTTTATACAACACTTGATTTGATTTTTACTTGCTTGATACAAAATGCTAAGACCTCACCCCTATTTATACTAGTTTCTACCCTCTTAAGATTTTGCCAACACATCACATTTCTAGAATACTCCCTAATAATATCTAGGTTCTATAAGAATCCATAGAGTTCTATGGATTTCTCTAGATTTTCCGTAACCTTCTAGATATTGGGCTTGTAATACTCCTAAGCCCAAATGCTAACCCACTTATAATTATCAAAGCCCAAATCAAGTTTATTATTTCAACAGTTAGGACTCCTTAGTTCTTAACTAACAAACTGCATGTTGGCTGTTGGGCTTCCATGTTGATTATACATATAATTTGACGAAGAACTTGTCATTAAATATTATTCATTTCCGAAAGAAAGACAAATAGTTCGACGATGAAATCTCATGGTGAGCATGTCCCATGTAATTCCACCTTTCAGAGCAGGTGGAGTGGAGCCATTAAAAATCACACGCGTGTGATATGATTGTACAACCACCTCAATACGACCAAAGCCTTTAAATTAAGAGCTTGATTATGTATGCAATGACATATTTATTTGGGCTTTGATCATGAATGACATAATTAATTTAAGCTTCTTGTTTGTGGTTATAAATGATGGGAGATCAGTAGGTCAAAAGCACGCAACAATCTTGGACTTATATCTTTCGATATCCCCATTGGGGAGTAACTTGCGTTCAATAGGTTTTGAACTTGGTGGTAAGTTATACCAATCTCAAATTTCACTGCTTAGATTGAGTCTAACTCTTATTTGATACTTTCTTTCCATCTCTGCATCAAGCTGTTCTTGATAATTCGTTGGTTCTCCTTCAACAATAGAGATAAAATCTCCTCCAAATTTATTAGGGATTCTCCTTTTCCAAATGCCCGCCCGCGTCATTTTATGCGGTTCAACTTTTAATACATCATGTTTATTCTACTTATTTATTTAAAAAAAATATTTGCTAAAAATACTCGGAATTCTACCGACTCCGTAATTGTATTTCGTCCATCGCGTCTAATTATAAATCTAAAAATTTATAAGGAGAAGATTTTCGACATAACCTATTATATGCACAAGTTTTAGAACTCAATTTTTTTTTTCTTCGGTTCAGGCAACGATACATTGGCTGAACACTCCCCACTTTGAGTATTTCACATTAGGCGCATAACATTTCCGAAGTTCATATGATGTATTCTCCATTCTTCTCTGAGGAATTCGGTTTTGAAGAAAACAAGCCGTTCATGTAGCTTTCTCCACAGATTCTTATATGCGCTTGATTGCAATAATATAGCATTCATAATTTCTTTAAAGGCCTATTTTTCCTCTCGGCAACACCGTTAGATTGAGGCGAGTAAGATGGTGTTTATTCATCGATTATCCATGCAAAACTGTTCATAACAATGAACTCGCCACTCCTCTGTGTTTTAGAAGAATCACTTTTGTGAACCATGAAAAATCATCAATAAAGGTAATATACTATTTATTACCTCCTCTTGTTTCACGTATCCTTTCCCAAATCACTATGAATAAATTCAAGTAGTTTTGTCTCTTTCCACACGAGGAAATGCCTTCTTTACCAATTTGACTCAACACCACCTCACATTTGTTTGTGCTTTCAAATTGACATGTTCTAAGACTTTATTTTCGACCATGTTTCTTTAATAATTTTTGTTTCCTTATTCATATGACTCGACAAAATGCTTCGGTTATTAACACAACGAAGACTTTTTCGTTTGAATTAACAAGATTAGCCTTCCTCACCACGTGGACTTGTTTACGATGTATTGACTCTATCATGATATGTTTTATAACCTCTTCCAAGTCTATCACCATTTGGTATTTTATGAAGGTCAGTTACGCCTTTTGTCATAACGAACGCCGATTGCACTTACATGCGACTAATGAACCATGTTTTACAACCTTTTGTGGTTACGATAGTTGTTGTTTTGCTTCGGATGTAAAATATAGATGTAGTATGAATGATCCTATATTGAGCATACTAAAGTCGAGACCATATGCTAATGTTAAAATTGCTGTTTCGCATATTGTTTTATTGGCTATGTTGCAAGTGTTAAAGGTGGAATGGCCGACGCCAACGAATGTTTCCAGATGTGAGATCTATCCATGGACTTGCAAGTTTTTTATCGTAGATTTATTTGACAAAGAAACTCATACATACTTGGAGAAATTGGCGAAAAGATCGTAAATTTGAAAACGGGGTAACAAAACACGAAACGCCTTCCAAGAACTTAAAAGTACGACTTTACTCGTGCTTCAATCTTAGCCTTACCTGATTTTTTCGAAAACTGTTGAAATTGAACGTGGCACTTCAGATGTAATCATGCAAGCGTATTAAGTTAGTCCATAAAAGAGCAGAGAAGAAAAGCACACTCATGCTAAGCATTTCAAGCAAGTCTTTGCTTTGATGAATGATAAGATAGCATGGGTCTGACATAATAGTAATCATCTGACACTTGTCAGTCTCAAGCAAACAAGATCACAGGGTAAAAATGGAAGTACGACACGAACATTTCATACAGACATAAGAAACGAAATTACGAAGAATTGATAGCTGCTTGTATCTGCTCGAGTGTCCTGCCTTTTGTTTCAGGCAGCATCACAACCACAAACACAATGGCTAATGCATTTATCACAGCATAAAGAATGAAAGTACCTGCGAAAATCACCACAAAGAAGAAAGTTGCAAGAAATATTCAAATAATTCTCATATAAAAAGCAAATCATTTTCTAACTCACCGTAGGTACTCCAGGACATGAGAAAATTAAAGGTGTAAGAACAAGCCCATGCCCCGAACCAGTTCACCAACGTCGCGAAGCTCCCTGCGACTCCTTTTACGTTTATAGGGAATATCTACAAAAAAAAATCAAAATGTTTTGTGGCATCATATTTAGTTTCATAGGAGATGTAGGTTAAAGATATATATTATACCTCAGACATTACAACCCATGGAACTGCACCCATTCCAACTGAGAACGAGCGATGTATACCTAAAGGTAATGCGGGGAACCATACATAGACTATTAATTATAAATGGAGATAAACGGATCGCTCTACTTGATCTGAAAACGCGGATGTTGTAACTTACTAATATGCCAGTGACCGCAAGTGCTGGGCTTGCATCTAGTGCAATTCCATGCTCCTATAATCAAGCAAATTGATAATGAAACAAGCTGTAATAATAAAACAACAATAATAACAATGATCTGATTAAGGTAATGACTTTGCACCTTGAAATAGAATGAGGTCCCTGTGAGAAGACAACCAAGGACAAGTCCCGCCCCAGATACCTGAATAAGAGAATGACCTTTGTACATAAGGAAAGAGACAACAAAGCTCTGATAATACAATAACGAATGATGAGTTTGGGTTGTGATTTAAGTTTTTTTTTTACCAGTAGAAGAGGTTTTCTCCCGACTCTGTCGATGAAAAGAGCGCCAAGTCCTGTGACTATGACCTGAAGAATTGCATAGGTTATGGTTCCAACATCAGCTGGAAATCCTGTGTAGCAGTATACAGAGAGAGAATGTCAATGTCGTTATTACAACGAATGATTTTAACGCACATTTATTAACAAACATTTGAATCATGAGATCTCTCTTACCCGAGTCCTCGAAGATACTAGTTGTGTAGAAACAGACCCCATTGATCCCTCCAAATTGTTGGCAGACCATCAGCCCAACTCCTATCTGTGTGTTGTTCACAAAATTGAAAATGTAGGAAGGGAAGGGAATGCTATCGATAGAAAGGAGCTAATAAAAGTCGTACTATGACAGATCGAAGATATCGCCTTCTGAACAAGTCCAGCAGTCCGACTTTTGGGAGCTTCTCAAGAGTTTCGATGTATTCCTTTTTTATTTATTTAAACAGAAACACAAAAAGACGTCATTATAGCGCCAGGACTATAACATAACAGAGAACTACACATAAATGTTTGTATCGAAAATATTACTTGAATTTCAGCAGCCTCTACAGATATGTCGGCCCCTTTCCCCCGAAGTCTCCTCAACGAGGATTCAAACTCCTTATTCTTCCCTTGTTTTGCCTGAATAAAATGACGTTTGTGAAGAGAAACGTTTATGAGTTCAGCATTAGTGTTATGGTAAAAATCAGAATTCTGTTTCTTACAAGCCATCTTGGAGACTCTGGGGTTATGGCTAATCCTAAGAGCAGGACGCCACAAGGGATTATTGCTGTAAACAAAAAAAAAAAACATTTGAGGAAGAAATAAGTCCCATTGGACAATATTATAAATCAATACTATTCTGTTCTGTGTTAACATTATTCTTTACAACAAGTAATTGGCATGCTAGATATTGTCTTATCCAACCTATTAATGCAAGTGCTCTCCATGATAGAAATGTGCCTATGATGAAGGATACCGAAACGCCGGCACAAATCAAAAGCTGCACACATTTTGCGGATTAGTCAAAAATCGTCTAATATGGATGATGGTTGGAACAAAAACTTGCTCAGATGTTACTTAATATGTATAATCAATCAATCACCTGGTTTAGAGTGGTCAAAGCTCCTCGCAACTCCTTGGGAGCAATTTCAGCTATAAAAACTGGAACCTGATAAACACAACATAATTTAACTCTTCATCATCTTCACCTATCAAGATTAATAACATAACAGTTGACACACACACACACACAGACACACACACATATATATATGAATTAATTACCACATAGGAAAACATTCCCATCCCATAACCAGTAGCCACCCTACCAATGTCCAAAAGCACAACTTCCTGACAGAATTAAAATCGTAGAGGAATGAACACGATGTATCGAAATTTCACTGATCTTGTAAGTTTTTATTGTACCTTGGAAAAGTAAACGCATAGCCAACCAAGTGTGCAACATAGACTTGATACTATCATTGCCTGGCTTTGTCATTTCAAGAATACTCGAATGAGATTAAGTAATTTAGAAAGAGTAAAACACTAGTTGTCATACGAGCTTCTTGCAGTAAAAGTGGCAAAGTAATAATATTACCCTTTCCGACCGATGTAATCTGCAATTTTACCGCTTGTAATAGCGCCAACCATTGCTCCAAAAGTTAAGATGGAGCCAAACAATGAGTACTGTGAACATCACAACAGATATAAAATAATCTTATCGATGATGAGTCTTCCCAAAGAAAACAAACCAAATGACGACAATGTTTGCTATAGCAGCAAGACTATTCAAGAAAACTGATTCGTCGATTCCCATATTGTATTGAGAAAAATGATGCGAACTGAACACAGACAGATCTATGAATAAAAGAGGGGTTGGCCTCCATCTTTTTAACAGAATGATTTGATTTGAGTATTATTTCGTTATTCTCCACCAACCTCTGCAAGAGATAACTTCACATCTTCCCTTATGGCAGCTTGCGTCGGCGATGAGTAACCAACCTGGAAATTGCAGAAAATAAAATCAAAAGCATAATAAATCAACAGATCACAGCTTCCTAAATTCCATATATGCATAGGTTTTGGGTTATTCTTACACAACATCCAAAAGCGTAAGAACCGCAAACTGCTGTTAATGTACTGAGATAAACCATCCATGTTCCTCCATCTTTGGCACTACTGCCTTTGTTGTTTCCAGCAACAAGCGGAACTCCAATCTCCGAGTTTTCACCTTCTTCTACACCTCGGCTCATCGTGTTCTTCTGACAACAACAAAAAAAAGAAAAGCAAAAACAAAAGGGAGAAAACTAAGTATAAGGATCAACGACGAGAGGAACGAATAATTGTTTGAAGTAGGCGAGGGAATCTAATGCAGACATGTATATATAATTATTAAAGCCTTATTACCTGTAATATTAGATCTATCACAGGGAGACGACGCAGATAATAAAGCCAAGAAACTTGAAATTACGCATGTGGAGGAAATATCAGGGGATTCATAGTACCACGCATACCCAAAACTTGTTGATCGTTTTTTTTGTATAATTGTTAGGGTGGTTTTCAATTATTGTGATATATTTAAAATTAAAATAATTATTTCCTGACCGCTGGCCTTGGCAAGTTGGCATTGGCTCGGCTGACGGGGATCGATCGCTAAATGTCAAGTGTGTGTCGTCTTCACTTGCCAAGAAATAATTGGTCGTGAATAACGTGTATGATTATATTAATTAATTAAATCGTGACAGAGACAAAATGTTTTGTGTCATATATTAATACAGCGTTAATGTAGTCCCACACCCATTAATTTTTGGTATAAATTAAATTTGAACCTCATTAATATTTTATTTGGAGAGACCACTTTTATATATGTTGATTTTTCACACTACACAATGTCAATAATTGGGTTTGAACTCGTCATCAACTCCTCTTCATCCACTAGGTCACCACATAAATTCAAATATATATTTTTAATATACTTTTTTTATCCATGTGATAGCTACTGTCCACAAATATTGACTCATTTTCCTAAAAAATTTATACTTTTTATATTGAAATATATTTATATAATATAATTTGTTTTCTCCATGTGGTAGGTACGGACTGGTCCACAAATATTGACTCAATTTTCCTAAAAAAATGTTAAACCTTTTATATTGATATTTTATGCATGCTACAACATGAAATATTCGGACAATGTCGCAAAGTATGTTTATTGAAATAATTAACTTGTTTATCTCTGTAATCTACAATAAACTAGTTGCCTGCTGATGTTATAATTAAATGATGATGTTTCGTATCAATGTCGCAATTAAATCATTATTAGTTTACGTGCGATCTACAGAGTGTGCATGTGCATCACTCGCAAAATACATATATATAATAATATTATAACATCACCACATGCAACCATGTCGGTCCCCGGATTTTGACAGACAATAAACGTATAGGCCAACCAATAATAATATCTACTATGTCCACTCAAATGCGTGTACTGCGGTATAAACTAATATATTTAGCACAGCCTGTGCAAATATATCAGCTTATTATATATTTGATATTATTAATTAAGTTATTTTAAAAGTAAAATATTAAATTAAGGATAAAATTGTAATAATACTACCTAATTGACAGACTAAATAGCAGTTTGTTACCCACCATCTCCATTAATATAATAGAATAGATATATAATATTAAATTTATTTAAATTAAAATAGTTAATTGAAATTATAATTTAAATTTTATTATGTATATATACAAATTATAATAGTATAGGACTAGGTATAAGAATTAACTAAAAATAGTAATTAAAAGATAATGGGTGATGTTTTGGATTTTATTATTAATTATTTTTGTGAAATTGACATATCAAGCTTAATAAAATAGAATAGAAAATAATAATAATAGTATTAATGATCTTTTCAACAACGAACCAATAATAATACAATACTTCCTTGCAAAATGCAAAGGGAACAGTTAATGTCTTAATGAAGCTGTGAGTGTGACCTAAGTGCTTGAGCAACCCCAATGTGTTAGTAGTGTGGAGTCTCAAAATGGAAGCCATATTTATCAAGATGGTTTTGGGGTAACTCTTGAAGGAGACGAAGAAACACCGGGAATTATCTTAAATCCTCTCTTATGAGGTTTTACAGAAAATTACTACGGAAATGACAGACAAAATAATGCGTGGGACGGTTGAAAGTTATCTACATAGAGATGACTAAGGAGAACTGACTTCATTTAGCAGAAGCTATATAGTTGAAAACGACGGATGATATTCCTATCCTTCTTCCTTAATAAATTTGATTAAATCATTATTACTTTGGTGAACTCAAAATTCGTTCTTGCTGCCGAAGATAAGGTCATAATACTTGCGTGTTCCCTTCCCTCATCTCTAAGACATTTATTTTGATACCGTGATCTTTGTAAAGATACGAAGTTCAATTATGCATTACAAAGCGCTGGAAAAAAAAACTAGAGGTAGGCAGACAAATTATTTGTTTTAGAACAAGGGATCCTAAGTTCTAAAAAAATTAAAAAAGAACAAGGGATCCTGAAAGTAGCTGATCGACAGGCATGTCAAATCCAGACAAAAATAGAAAGGATCATTTATATCAAAGCTAATCATCTTAAATTGGGAGAACTAATTAGCAAAAACCGTCGAACTAGTGTTTGCTGCACATAGAGCGATGATACTATTCATTTCGCAAATGCAAATAGGGTCCTACTATTCACACCCCCCTACGCCCCCCTATACCACACTTTACACCCTCCAAACACTTGATTTTTGTAATAATAGTTTTAAATAATCACATGATTCAACAAAAAATATTTTATTAACTTATTATCCATTAAATCAATAATATAATTACATGGACTATTCAAAAATTATTAATTAAGTTTTTTAACCAATGAACATTTAGAACTAGCAAAAATGCTCGTGGCCCGCGAGCCAGCCCGCCCCACTCTGGTACTATCAAATGGGCCGCTGGCCGCGAGCCCGCAAAGTGACGGGACGGCTGTCATTTCTCAGGCCCGTAGAGGGCGGGCCTATGCGGGTAAGCCCGCGCAGGCCGCGAGCAGGCCCGCCAATTATCATAAAATATTTCTTCAAAAAAAAAATATATTTATATAGGTTTTTTTATATTTTTTTAGATCCAATTTTTAGTTTAATCAAATTTAATTACATAAATAAATTTTATTAAAGAATTCAAATTGATTAGGAGTAATTCACTTCATTAGTTTATTTTATTTTATTTAATATTACTTTACATATTACTTAACATTAACTCCTTTTGCTTTTTTATATGGGGTATATAATTGGTAAATAATTAATGTTTACTCTACAAATTAATTAGGGGTGCAAATAGAAAAAATGTGGTGCCAATAGAATTACCCATGCAAATATCGCCAGGTGTAATAATGAATGTATCTTATATTCAAATTTTTCTTACGACATAAGGGTAACCACAATGGTGGTTTATATGTGTGTCATATGTGCTTATTGGCACTTTTATATGACACACCCCATTGTGGATGTGTCATGAGCATGACATTGTGTCATATTATGACACTGTGTTATAGAAATATTAAATTATTATGGAGGAGAGAGAATGAGGGAGAAAAAAAAAGAAACTATTTATTTATAGTTGTGGGTCCGTGTTATAGTAGTGTTATTATTGTGGGAAAAGTATGATAAAAGTGTTACAGAATAAAATATAGGAAAATATCGTGAAAAGCTAATGTGGCAGTATTATAGGTGTCTTATTGTTGTGGACACCCTAAGTCGCAATCGAGATCCACATTTAAAGCCTATTTAGTAGTTTAATGTACAACAAACGCGGGATATCATTGGAAAAGCATATGAATGCAATAATAATGAGAAACAGAACGTAAAAGACCTATAAACGACGTATTAAAAAGAGTCATCCCAAATCAAACCCATTCACAATAATAATATCCAATTATTTACACATTATATACATCAAAGAATATAGATAGATGAGGCGCACAGTTTTTTCTGTTTCCCCAATGAGAGAAAACCCAAGCTGTCATGAAACAACGGAGGAGAAATAATAATAATAATTCAACTTATTCCAATTGCTAAATGATGAAAAATCATACAAGATTTCCAGGATCATCATCATCATCATATCCAGAATATATATCAAATGGAAGATTAAAACCTCTGCTGCTGCTGCTCATGAACATCGTTCTCGACCCCATATCTCCATATACTTCTTCTTTTTCCTCGTCGATCCCAACTGCAAAGCTCCCACTAAAATCTCGACCCGCTGACCCGTTGGAGTAGAAATTGGGCGGCTCCATAAAACTATTCGGCGTGTTCATCGCCGGCCCGGCCCGGGCCCACCAATCGTTCCTCTCATCACCACCGACCATCGACTGGTTGTGGTGCCTTAGTATGCTATCCCTGAATAGAGGGGCTGATGTGGAAGCTTCCATATGGCTCGTGCCCCGACCATCTTCAAATACGCCGTCATCCCAGCGCTTGTCATTGGCTACTACCCTTGGCGGGTCCACCAAGTGTAATTACGCTTCTCCTCCTCCACATAGGCACCATCATCATTGCCGTTGTTGTAATGATCTGTCGATTGAGCGTTGGTGTTTGGGACGTCTCTTTCGTGGTTTTGAGATGTGTAATACCAATCTAAGATGTAAGGCAAGTTCTTGTGTTCCCCGTCGATCAGCCACATGGAATCGAACTGATTGCTGTAGTTTCTGAGTTGGGCATTGAGATCGACCCCAAAGTTGTTGTTGTTAGTAGGGTTGTGATGATTCTGTGATTGGCCTCGAATCTTTTCATCGCGGAATAGTTTTAGTGTGCTGAGGAATTGTTTGCCATCTTCGTCGGGTTCCCACAAAGGATATGATATCTGGAAACTGATGAGAAGGGAGGGAGACTTTCAGACATTATTACAGTATGATGTTTCGACAGGTAACGAGGACATTTTTCTATTGAAATATGAACAAAAAAAAATATATATATTGGTCTTAAGGATGTACCTCAAGAACGACTTCTCCATTTTTCCTTGTGAACTCCTCTTAACGCGAGGTAAATCAAAGGGCGAGCCGTACTTTTTGTTCCCATGCATTTCGAAATTAAATAGACTGAAACTGCAATGACAATAAATAATGAAGATACGAACAATTGTTCAATTATAGCCAGATTGTGACAAAAATCCAATAATATCATATTCGCCAACACGTACCTACAAACATCACCCACTCGGGAACATTTTCAGTGAAGTCCACAATGAAATGCAAGATATCATCGACCCGCTACAAGCGAAGGTACAGGACACAATCACTACTACCTTTTTTTTTAACGGAGTAAAGGGACGTCAATTGATCTATGGAACAAACAAACCTTTGGGACGATGAAGATAAGAAGATAAGGCGTGACAAAGATTGAGGCTATTTCCTCCAACAGCATCATTCCAGTGTACTGCACCAGAAAATTCAATATAATTCAATGGAGAATTAAGGAAAATAAATAAGAGGCTAGAAGAAGTGTACTGCTTTAAGCAAATGTTGCTTTCCAAGTGTTGTTTAATGAAAATTTTCGATGTAATAATATTTTCATATACAAAACCACTCACAAAAATAACAAAACATAGACAATGTAATGAAGAAAATAAAAGAAAATACCTGAAAAAGAGTCTCAAATTCCACTCGTACAGCTTCGGTGTTCTCCTTACCACGCACCTTTTGGGCATGTAATGAGTGTGCTGTACAACTTGGGACATTGTACCCTGTGGGTCAAGCACGAGGAGTTCTTCTGCTATCGCAGCTCGGCTAATAGCTGTGATAGTCCCGAAAACCGCTGCATACCAGAATAAATTTCGACCAAATATCTGCAATTTTAGTCAAAATAAATAAATATATCAACAAATTGAAAAAAAATATATATATGAATATAAGGTTGGTTGTGTTCGAGTCTAAATCATCTATTACGTGTCCTTCAAGCAGCGATTCTTCAAGGAATGCAATGATTATAAGAACAGCAGCAAATCCACCAGAAACAAAGGAGATGAACTTTGCTACGATGGTCAGAATGGGTGAAGGGAACTGCTTTAGGTAGTCAGAGGCATGAACGACACTGCTGTTTATACGGTGCTTAAATAAATGATCAACCTGTGAAATAACATAAGTAAGATCATGGCACAGAAAAGTATGTTAAGTAGGACGAAATAATCAGGCCGGATATATGCTGGAGCTAATTCACTATGGATCAAAGAAATAAAAGAAAAAATGTTACGAAAATATTAACATTGGAAAAGCACATATGAAACAAAATAAGTAGATGTTCCACCACCCATACCCATCACTAACTGTCGTTATTATGACGGGACTCAAAATTAACATGGTAAATTAAGTGGTTGAATTGGCAAGGCATGTTAGATCATATGGAGTCAACCAACTGATAATGCGTAGCTTTAAATCTTACTACCCGTGAGGGAGTAGGCTGAAATAAAAAAGCATTTAAACTCGACTAAACACATAAATATACACACTACTTCACCCATCATCAAATAGTTTAGGCATGGATGAAAGGCTATCACTTAAAAAGAATCCCACTTATCAACTTAACCCTGACTTACAAATTGACAGGACATAACCAAAAAAAGAAAGTAGATCTTTCGCATTTGAAAATCTTCTGATACGTTGTATGATAGATACCTCGTTATATTCACGGAACATCCACTTAGATAGATTAGACCATCTCCGAGATGAGGCAGTACTTGGATGGTTGTAGAATTGTTCCGCATGCCTTAAGAAGAGATAAACCACCATAAAAATGATAAGGAACGGAGAGGAAGCAGCAGGGCAAAACCAACTATCACAAGCCTCTTTTTGAGTGTTGAGGATCTGAGGTAAAATCCCTTTTCAAACGGAAGTTTCTGCAGAAACAGAAGTAGCAACTATTATTACACATCCATCACCACATAAAAAATTATTCACGAAATGAAATACCCACCGGTCAAACATGCTCTGCAATATGCACCAATTCAAAGTCCATTCAAGGGTTTGGGCAAGACAAGACGGTGCCTATCACCATTCGGACCAATACCAGCACTTGTGCCCGAACCTGGACCCACCCAGATATGGGCAGTGCAAGAACACCTTTGTTGAGCATCCCTATCAAGTAATTTTCCTTGCGCATTAATCTCATGACCACATCATGAATCGATAGATCCTTCACATCACATAACAGATGGGTCCTCTGTACTCGAACGAGTTTCCCAAGAATAACTTCCCAAGGCATAGTGTTGAGTTCGTTATCTGTCACATGGAGGCTGGAAAAAGAAAATGAGATGGGAAACAAGATACCATATATTTTTATGATAAGGTAAACACATATACAGCTTTTGAGAATAGGAAAACGCGGAATCTTTCAACTTCATAATTGAAGGAAATATGAGTAGGGTGTGGAAGAGTTGAAGACATACCTATTGTAATAAAAGAGACGGATCTTAGAGTCTCCTTCAACTGTGCAAAGAATCTCAAGAAACAGAATATCCAGTAAATGGTAAATATTCCCAAATATCCAACTATTATAGCTTTTGATAGGGTAAGAGGGGTCAAGGGATGTTCATGTAAAGCTCCTTCGACAAATCGCATGGCTTAATACCAGATTCAACAGCATCCATCCCACACTTAGCATTGCGAAGCCCATTCCAATCAACGAAGAGCAGGAAAAACCCGAAAACCATTAGTAAAAGCCAAGCTCAGAAGTTCAAACATCCACTTGATGATGATGCACCAAAGCCCTTTCTCACAGTAATAATGGTATATCCTCTCGAAGAAAAGTCGAGATCGTCGATAGGATAAGAATTTAGGTCCCATCATCGAGAAAATCAGATGGGCTTTCACTAACCAGGCTTGGTGCCTGTTTGTAATCAGACAACTCGATTCATGTTGTGGAACATCGAGCAAACTGGTTGTTAGGGATGATGTATGACGCCTCGTCCACTGAATATCTTAAAGGAATGCAAACGATTTTGCACCACCAAAACATTACTTGCTCACTCTAGTTGCAGGCAGTAAGACTCAGCCATTGCCCAAGTGTCCAATCAGAACATTGTGTGCTGAAAAGCAAAAAAGATGGCGAAAAGATTGAAATACCAGCAATGGTGTTGGAGTGTGTAGGATAAATATATAATTCAACCTTTTTAAATGAAGTATGAAAGCAATTCCACATGAACTTCACGCAACCAGAATTTAATAGTTGTAACCGTGCACAGAAAAAACTAATTTTTTCTTGAGTCATCATAGAATGTTTTAGATTAAATAACATAGGGTGCACGGATAATGGACTAGCAATACAAGGAGTACAGTAAATTCTCTAGTAAAAGTAAACAAAGACGAAAGCCGTCAAATCATTTCATAGTTAAAACGACTATAACGAGCAAAACATTTGTCTATGGACTCAATCTCACAGCATGTATATTCAAGAAATTTAATCGAAACATCTATGAGATCATAAGTCGAAGGATCAATAACATAACTCTAATTCTACTTCCTTGGATCTGATGATTGAAAACGCACTACCATATCATGAATAGGGAATTATAATACCAGAAAATCTACCATTCAAAAACCCCCAAGATCAAGAGCGATGGTTTTTCCTTTGGACCAACAAAACACTTCAAAAACCCACTCATAAGACCATCAAGCTCAACTTCTAATAATTAAAAGAAGAAGCAACTTGAAATATATTAATAAAAAAAGAGCTCAATCACAAGCAGAATAATTTGCAAATTCAGTCCAAGCAGATAAAAAAAATACCCAATTACATAAATCAAGCGAAACAGGGGACGAAGGAGCAAAATTCTCTACCTCCAACTCAACCAAATGTATCTATCAATCACGATGAAGCCGAAAAGCCACCGCCTGTATCAAACCAATAAAACTCAATTCCGACAATCTTTACGCATCAAAAGAACCCATTAAGACAAAAGGGGCAAAACAAGGAGAAAAATCAACTATTAAGGAGAAATTAGAGAAGCAAAACCTTTTCTTGATTAGATTGCGTGGAACGTTGTTCTGTCTGTTGTAAATTCTTTTCGTCTCCAGTGGGTTGGGTTGGGTCTCTCTTCTCTTGTTTCTATTTTACTGCTCATCTCTCGTATCTCTCAGTTATAATAACAATTTATTCCTTTTGTTTTCGTTTTTCCTTTCCTTTATCATTTGATATTAAAAGTAAAATTAAATTTATAAAATTATAAGGGAAGGGAAGACGTGTGGGCCTAACATGCGTACGTAACATAACATTCATATCTTCTTGTATTACTACGACAAGAAATATACGAGATACAATTTAATACAACACATCTGTTGCTGTAATGGTTGATTTTTGGGCCTAAAATTTCAATTCCATTATAGGCCAGTAACGTAACACTACACTATACACGTGTTAAGCAAATAAATCATGAAATTTAAGAATACATGACTCTTGAAGTAACCTAAACACAACCAAACGAAAACTAGAACCAAAATCATTTAGTTTATTATATAAAGGGCGCCGGGGGGGGGGGGGTATAAAATTATAAACTCACACATTTAGTTTGTCACTTTTGCAATTTAGTTCTTCTTTGTTATATATCGTTTCTGTACATTTGGTTGCACACACGTAAGTTTTAGTCATTGCAATTAGTTTTCTTTGTTATATATCGTTATACATGTACATTTGGTCTGGCACACACGTATTAGTTTTCCAAAAACACTCAAACACAAGTACACTGTTTATGAAATCAACTTGTATCTTTGAAATAAAATGTCCCAAGCTTCATCGAATCAATATCATATGAAGATGCCTCCTGGTTTTCGATCAATGATTCTAGCAAGGTATGTTGTCTTCATCGATCTCTTATAGCTTGAAACAGGCCCTCAATGTGGTTGCTAAACTTGTTGGTTCTTTGAAGAGGTATGGGTTTCAACAATCCTACTCTGATTATTCCTTATTCACTCTTCATTGTAATCATGTTCAATTGAACGTGTTGGTTTATGTTGATGATCTAATGCTTCTGGAAATGATACTGCTGCTATTATGACTTTCAAAAATTATTTGAGTAGATGTTTTCACATGAAAGACCTGGAGTTCTTAAGTACTTCTTGGGCATTGGAGTTGCACGGAACTCTTCAGGAATATTTCTTTGTCACGCAAATATACTATGCATATCATCTCAGATGCTGGTTTGTTAGGGCAAAACCTGTTGGTTTTCCCATGGAGCAGAATCATCGTCTTTTGCTAGTTCAAGGAACCACAATAGTCGATCATGAGTGCTATAGACGTCTCATCGGCCGATTGATCTATTTGGCGGTCACTATACCTGAACTTTCATATATGTCCATATACTTGCTCAGTTTATGCAGCGTCCGTTGCAAGAACATTGGGATGCCGCTTTACATGTGTTCGGTACTTGAAAGGAAATCCCGGTCAAGGCATTTTACTTTGTGCTGATTCTGACTTGCAGTTGATTGGGTGGTGTGAATCTGAATGGGCAACTTGTCCCATCACACGTCGATCTCTTACGGCTGGTTTCGTTCAACTTGGACAATCTTCTATTTCGTGACGTACGAAGAAACAACATATGGTCGCTCGATTTCCGCTGAGGCTGAATATCAAGCTATGACAACCACTACTTGTGAATTGAAATGGCTGAAAGGTCTCTTGCACAGTCTTGGTGTGCCTCATCCTCAACCTATGCGTTTGTACGGTGACAGCCAAGCAGCCTTACATATTGCTGCCATCCGTTTTCCACGAGCGCCCTAAGCATATAGAGGTGGATTGTCATTTTCTTCGGAATGCTTTTGTTCAGCGTATTATTGCCCCCGTCATATTCTACCCGTGATCAACTAGCCGACATCCTCACCAAAGCTCTTGGGCGGCGCCAATTTGTCTCCTTTCTTCGCATTTGGGCATTCGTAATCCGCACGCTCCAACTTGAGGGGGTGTTAGTATTATTATATATAGTGTATATTCGATCTTATCATGTATCATAATTAGAAGATGATAATTAGGACATATATTCATTCGTTAATTAGCTTGATTATAGGTTAGAAATAAGGAAGTAGTATTAATTGTTTTGTAGTATATATATCGCACTATGAATGAAAATCAACACAAGGTTCTTCATAATTCGACTTTTGAATTTGTCATGATGCATGCATGCATGCCATGACTGCTTTCACACTTGTCCTTAAAATGCTTCTCCAACAAAACAATATTTTATAGGCTCATCTTTGGCTTCGTCTAAATATTTCACTTCTCTCATCTTCTATCTACATGAGCACTTCTTCATCGTTTCGGATTGTCTGTGCCACAACGATTGTTCATACCTCTGTGTTCCACCAACCATTTTCCGACAAGTGTTAAACTCAGTTGACCAACTGTACACTTGTCGCAATTCGGTTGGTGGAACACCAGATGGAACACCAATATGGACAAAGAATCTAACTAATCTACTTCTTCATGGGCTTAATTTTTGTGGAAAGACGGATCACCATAACTCTATCGGTTTAAGCGTTATCGCGAACATTTATCCTCCTCACACGGACCACACCACAAAAACAAAACCAAACCACCATCACAACTTCCACACCGACCCATATAAGACATTACGCAAACCTCAAGATGTTCAAAGAAAAATAATAAGAAACATCAACTTCATGGTAAAGCGTCTCACGCTTAGATACATTTTACATAATATGTTTATTACATAGTTGTGAACAAATTGAAATCATAAATTATAACTTCCATTGAAGTATACATTTAAAACAAAATCATATGGAAACGTCAAGTCCTTCGTATAATCGCCAAATTGTCTTTTATACTTCTTCTCTAACAAGTTTATTACATAGATGATACATTGTTATCATTTACATAAATGATGCATTGTAACTTGGGGGGTCGAAAAATATATTTCAAAATGAATTATAACAAGATACCTATAGTTCATGATAAATCGTCAAAGTGTCTTATATACGTTTTACAAAAAAAAAAATTATTACTTAGGTGCAAATTAAATTCATATTATAATCGTTACATACTCAAAAGTTAGAAATTGAGAGATAAATGGCACATTGAAACAAAATGACAAAAAAAAGTTACTTGTAAATGTCAATGTGTCTTAATATACGTTT
>JAPQWV010004013.1:0-34751 GCA_027422505.1 Craterostigma plantagineum | reverse complement strand
AGCTTATTCAAGTCTCAGTACTACTTCTTGTGTTCGTTCTGTCGTTGATGATCAAATATGTCCAAACCAAGAGTGAACAGACAAAAAGAACCAACACCATCATCATAAATAAAAAAAAAGGAAGAAATAAGACAAGCAGCAGATAAAGAGAAACAAGTCAGGCAAAACCTGTTTCCAGCTCTCTAAACTACACACGCTAGATAATGCAGTTATTCATTGAAGCTTCTAATCACAAGGTAAAAGATAGATAAGATAACCACTGATAATAAGTTCTCATCACACGATGATTACTAACCGCGACTTAATTCTTGTTCTTGAAGCTTTACACGTCCTGCCCATCGTTGACGAACGGACCCTAAAAAAACCATTACTTGGTCGTTCTTGGCTCTACTCTTGCCAGCTCTAGGCCGACGGCGAGTTGAAGTTTTTCCAGGTTCGACAGTAGTGGACTTAACAAGAGGCGTGATGAGCCCAGGGATCCAAGCAGGGAACCCAACAGCAGGAGTTCTGCACATTACATATATACGTTAGTTACAATCAGTCTTCCCACACAGATTAGTAAATCACTCTAGTCTCTAACATATAAAAGAAGAGTGGAGATGGAAATCAAAGTCCTTACCCAAGAAGAGCACAGCAGACTCCTGCTGGCCATGGAAGCATCACATGCCTTACTACTGTGTAAGGAAAGACGCAGGGCTTGGTTCTCCGCCATACAATACTGAAGCAAAATCCCAAGCCTCCTGCATTCTGATTCGTAGTACTTACTCTTCATCTCAAGATCCTTAACATACATCTTCTTCCTTTCACGTGATCTGACGCAGCATCCTGTTCCTAATTTGCCTGAAAGATCAGAGAAAGTAAACAGCAAACGTCGATGATTCAAACTTGGCCGGTCCATTTCTAGGGAGAAATATGTCACCTACTAACGATGCAATGAAAACCAAGGCATATCTACAGAGCGAACTGGATTAAAGAAATTGCATTAGAATCCTTGGGTTCGAGAAGATGTCCAATGTCATAGTGAAGATGACAAAATGAGATAGAAGCAGGCCTAGGACTAGAAATAGCACAGAGATAATGCACTCAAAAAATGTTAGAACATTCACAACAATGCAATCACAAGACTTAATAGTGTTACACAATCCGCATTAATCAATAATAAGTAACCAAACATGGAATCAACAAAAGTAATGCGAATTCGGTATCGACCGACGTTTAAAGCAACCAAAGATCAAAGCAAATCAATATAAAAATACGACCTTTTCCTCTTTTTGCAGCTGGATCAGTATTATCATCGTCTTCACCATCAAGGTCTTTATTCTCTTCCTTGTTCAGAGCATCGCCACTGCCTTTTCCTCGTCTCTGCCGTCCTCACCTGCCGGTGTCTCAGGACTCGGCGTATCCTCAGACTGATTCGTCTCAGACTCGGGAGACAGATCGAGCGCAACAACATCATCATTCGCGCCTTTGTCCGCTTGAACATCTACACAGCCGTCGTCATCAACATCATCGTTCAAAAGAAACTGCTCTATGCGCTCTAAGGATAGAGAACAACCCGAATCCGGTGATGTCGAGAGCAAAGGACCATGATCGAGCAAATCAGAGCTCCAGTCATCTGGTACGCTGTCTAGCAGTTGCTCCCAATCGCAATTTAGCAAATCTTCTGGAAACATCATGATCAAACATTGAAAGAAACCAGATTTAGGCAAAAAGATAGCGAGTGAGTCAAACGACGGAAGTATTCTGCTAATCGCAAATTTCGACGGACAATAATGGATGGCGGGCAGGAAATTAGGTTTGTTTTTACAAGGGAGGAAGAGGACTGCGCTACGTATCTCTATATATACGTACGTGGGGGGTGCAATTTCGAGGTAATTTCCGAGTGATCCGCTTCCTTCTTGGTTGAGGAGAAAAAGAGTGGTACAGCTGTATAAAAATTATGGAAAGTAGGATATCACTCCCTTTCGGAAAGACAACATCATCGGGCCAATAAGAAGGAGCCTCTTCTGTGAGGGGCTCAATCTGCTGCGGACGACTTATTGTGGTGTCCAATGCACCCTCACTAGGTGGCCTATTGGGCCTCCGACCTGAATCTAATGAGTAAGCCCAACCTGCATATTTTTGTATTTTAACTTTGATATTTCATAAAGATTAGTTTGTGCCTTGTGGTATATATATCTTCGATAATAATTTCAAGCAGTTGAAGTCTTTGGAAAACATTATCAATCAAGCAAGAAGCAACAAACCAACCATTTCATATTTCCTTTTTATGCGAAGGGACTTCATTCTTTGCTTCTATAGAACAAGAAAGAACACAAATAAGATGATGAGATATATTTGTTGCAGAACTTGCAATTTGTGTGGTGTGTGTGTGTGTGTGTGATTGAGTTGTGAAGATGGATTGCAATTGCAAGTAGATACATTATATTATCTAATCTATAATATGTAACACGAGCCTGCAGTTGCCGTAAATTAATTGTTTTGTAACTATCGCCATAATTATGGTACAGATCTTGACGAATGAAGACTCATGGTCATTACTTTTCTCTTCCCTACCTTTTGTATTTATCCACCTTAACTTTAACGAATAATAAATAATAATAATGAAATGATGATGTTTGGCTGCAATAAATCGAAATCAGAATGACACCTATTATACATCTCAAGTGTTGTCGTTTCTTTACAGTTTAAAAATAATAATCACATTCAGTTTCTTTATTATTGTTGTTCTTAAATAAATAGAAAAATCATACGTATGCTCTGTGTATTATACGAGGTAAATTACATGAAGGCAGGCAGCGTGAAAAATCAAACGTCAAAATACTTTTTCCTGACCTCGTAGTAATAATAATAATAATGTAATAACCCAACGTAATATTGTCTACTTTTCCCCAGAAGGTACCAACTAAATCAGATCTGCACTCTGCTCCAATTCCGAGACAGAAGAAGCCAGCGAAAGGGCAATTTTGCCAGGGGGCGGATCTCCTCCTTTTCTTCTCTTTCCCTAGTCCTAAATCGACTGTATTTTGCCCTTTCATAGATAGAAAATTTAGAAATGGAGGCAGTAAAGAAAGCATCGGCTGTGTCAGATATGGGAGCGTGGGATGAATGTGATCAGCTCGGTCGGAATCATCATGGCGAATAAGCAGCTCATGTCGGGCAATGGATATGCCTTCAGCTTCGGTGAGTGTTATGTGTTTCATTTGTTTCAATTTGTTTAATAACTGGTTATTTAATCATTTGGCGACAAGCTACTGATATGATTACTTTTCCTTTTTATGTTTTATGGATTACTACACCTTACCTGCAAACTAACATGCTAAAGGGACAGATTGGTTAGTTAAGACAGATGCTTGACATGGTTTCAATTGCTAATGAATGTGTTTCAACAAGGCCACCGTCCTTGATCTCGTTGGGAATAACACTTTGGATCGGTGGGCGATGGGTCGATGGATATGTTTCTCATCAAGAGCATCTTCGATTTCCTCTAATTTCGAAGTCTTTAGATTTATTCAAATGAGTATTGCATAACTACTGAAATTTGTTTTCACTTCTCAGCAACAACGCTGACTGGATTCCACTTTGCTGTTACGGCACTTATTGGGATGATATCAAATGCTACCGGCTTGTCTGCGTCAAAGCATGTGCCTTTTGGGAACTTCTGTGGTTCTCAATTGTAGCAAATATGTCAATAACAGGGATGAATTTCAGCCTCATGCTTAATTCTGTTGGATTTTACCAGGTATGTTAAACCGCTGATCTTCGATGGTCTTTTAGTTGTGAAAGCGTCGCCACTTTCTTTTAGGAAACTTAATAAGTGTTTGTGAATATCATATATCATTGGCGGGGTTTTCTTGATATGCTGTAGATCTCAAAATTGAGCATGATTCCCGTGGGTGTGTAATGGAGTGGATCATTCATGGCAAGCAGTATTCCAGAGAAGTTAAGATGGCTGTCATAGTTGTAGTTATAGGTGGGAGGTTGCACTGTGACGATGTCAAAGTGAATGCCAAAGGATTTATTTGTGCTTGCGTCGCAGTTATCTCGACATCTTTACAGCAAATTGTGAGTAGACACTTAACCTTTTTTCATCACATTACCTTATGATACTCTTCTATCGAACAAACTCTATATATGATGTGCTTCAATCCAGCATGATTTTCCTCAAAAAGTAACTGCAAGAAAACCGCTGCTCTTACTCTCTTCTTGTTTACAATTATGCTGCTTCTGTGTGATGAAAAGTTTTCTGGTTTGCTGCAGTCCATAGGCTCCTTGCAGAAGAAGTACTCAATAGGATCGTTTGAACTATTGAGTAAAACCGCTCCTATTCAAGCTGGCTCACTCCTTATGTTGGGTCCAATAGTGGACTTGTCTTTCTGGCAAAATAATTTCAGACTACAAGTTTGGTTCGGGGGTCATTGTAAGCATCCTTTAAATAGAGAGTGGTGTGCTCTAGTCTGGTGGTGATTGCTTATTACAACTTTTTGTTTTGTTTTCTGCAGTTTTTATCCTCTTGTCATGCTCACTGGCTGTTTTCTGCAACGTGAGCCAGTACCTTTGCATAGGCCGTTTTTCTGCTGTTTCATTCCAAGTCTTAGGACACATGAAGACGGTATGTGTCCTAATACTAGGATGGCTGCTGTTCGACTCGGAACTGACCTTCAAGAATATCTCGGGCATGGCTGTCGCAGTTCTAGGAATGATAATCTACAGTTGGGCAGTCGAAGTTGAAAAGCAAAAACAGCCTCACTCAAAGCCATTGACCCATGCAAAGAACAGCTTGACCGAAGAGGAAATGAGGTTACTAAGAGAGGGAATGGAGGCAACTCCTGCTAATGATATCGAGCTCGGCGAGACTAAGGCGTAGTCCAGCTTTCTGAAAATTGTGTAGCTTGATAGTAGAGTATTTATTCCATTGTTCTTCTTCTTGTTCACAAATTGTTCCTAGAACCAAGGAAACGAGAGACAGAGATGCATGTCCTTTGAATCTGTGGAAAGATTGCCTTCGTACAGTACAAACTCAGCAACTAAATCAGTTTGGTTTCTCAGACATCATTTGGTTTTGTTGACTCTATTTTTACAAACCAGTTAGACAGAAAACAATTGATATTCAACGTACATACGCCCACTTCACCTTTCATAATTTTGTCGACATTCTGGATCGGGTCAGAAGTCTTCGTATCAGAACCCGACCCAACTTCTTAGGCTTCTTCGCTTCGCTAGCTTGGCCTTGGCGTAGGGCAGTATTGAATTGAAGTCGTCAATGATATCGGTAAGTCAAAGAAGTATCTTCATTTCACAAATTTCAACGCAGCAGCGGCACCATCTGAATTCTCGTAAGGATCGATTGAATCGAAATCGTCTTCGGTTGTCACTCTTTCTTCTCTTGGTAAAAAGGTAAAAATTCCTCTTCTCTCATCAACTTTTAAATCTGGTTCCCTTTATTTAATTAGATTTGAAGGCGCATCGTAAAAATAATTAGGGCTTTGGAAAGTATTTCGGATCCAAATGGTGAAGGAGACCGAATACTATGATGTGCTCGGTGTGAGCCCGACGGCCACCGAGGCCGAGATTAAGAAAGCATACTATATTAAGGTATCGAAAGTTTCATCAAACATTATACGCTTCCATTTTAGCATTGTCAGCTTATTCTGTCAAGCTCGTGGTTTTATCGAACTGTGTAGTCACATTCACATATTCATGTTGTTCGGCCGTGAACTGCTGATGGAGATCTTTATTTTCTTAATTTGGTTGAGTGAAAAGATTGAATTTTGCTGGATCTGCAGGCTAGACAGGTTCATCCAGACAAAAACCGAATGATCCTTTGGCAGCTCAAAACTTCCAGGTTATTTGTTCAATCTTGTAGCATGTTTGTTTCCAACCTTGTCGGAGGAAGTGTGGAATGCAAATTCAACTATACAGACAGATGATTGCCATCTGTTACAGAAGACTACTTACTCAGTGGTCTTCGTTTGGAGTTTGTTAAAATTATATCTAGAGAATTTCTCATGCATTCTGTGATTTGCTCAGATACTGGGTGAGGCTTATCAAGTTCTCAGTGATCCTGCCCAACGACAGGCTTATGATGCCTATGGAAAGTCTGGAATTTCAACGTATGAAGTTCACATTTCGCGTTAGTAGTATCGCTGGACTTGCCTTGATAAGAAAACCTTACAATGTTTTGTTTATCGTATCTCTTTCAGAGACTCAATTATTGATCCTGCGGCATTTTTGCTATGCTTTTGGAAGTGAGCTTTTTGAGGATTATATTGGTCAGCTAGCCATGGCATCAATGGCTTCCTTGGATGTCACGGCAGAAACGGAGGAGTTTGATATCAAAAAGTTGCAGGAAAAGATGCGGGTGACGTTCTTCATATTTTCGCATTTGATGAATTATTTCTATGTTTCATTTGAGTCCGTTGATAAGGTTACTAGTGTACACACTCTAGAGTTTGAAATTTCATAAAACAAAGTAGTATGACTTTATTGATGGAGCTGGCGATGTTTCTCATTGCTGCCTACGTCCGGTAATATATTCCGGTAATATATTTAAATGTGAAACCAGGTGACGAATAGGTGAGCTAGTCTATCTCTTAGTAATGAGATCCTACAAGGATTCCTCGTTATGCATAAAGCTTACGAGTCATTAGTATTTTCATTAAGTAGATATTTTTTTCCATGATTACATCGTCTTGTACCAGAAAAACTCCTTGATTTTTATTTCCAGAAATTAACATGATTCGGTTGAATGATAAGTCTGGCCTATTGTCTATTTATTTTCAGAAGAAATTGGAGAAAAGTTTCAATTATATTCATGGGGAGTTAAATTGTAATCCTTTGTGATATGTAGACTGTCCAAAAGGAAAGGGAAGAGAAGCTTGCCCGTACACTAAAAGATAGACTTCACACTTATGTACAAGGAAACAAAGAAGAGTTTATCCATCATGCTGAAGCTGAAGTGACGAGGCTTTCAAATGCTGGTGAGAATTCATGACTTCCAATCCTCAGTTATCGGCCGTTATCAGAGCCACACCCTGTATTACTCAGTCAGGCCTTGTATAGTTTCATATATATTGAGAGTCTTAACCTCTTAACTAACTTAATATTGTTCTATTTCAGCTTATGGCGTGGATATGCTAAGTACGATTGGTTATATCTATTCAAGGCAGGCAGCAAAAGAGCTTGGGAAGAAGGTGATGTACTTGGGCGTACCATTTGTTGCTGAGTGGTTCAGAAATAAGGGCACTTCATTAAATCACAAGTAACAGCTGTCACAGGTTATTAATCTTTTTTTTTTTGGAGTTCCATTCCAATAAGATGTTGCTTATGATTTTTTTTTTTCTATCTTCCGTGCTTACGAATTTTCTTATGGGGCTTATGATCGCCTGGAACGTTATGTATTTGGTTCTGAGGTTATACACTTGGTTGTTCAAATAAGAATTAGAGACTAATCCGTTGTCAACACTTTAGGTGCAATCGCACTGATGCAGTTGCAAGAAGACATGAAGAAACAGCTCAGTGCTGAAGGAAACTACACGGAGGAAGAGCTTGAGCAATACATGGAGTCAAACAAGAAGCTGATGATTGATTCCCTTTGGAAGCTCAATGTGGCTGACATCGAAACCACCCTGTCCCGTGTTTGTCAGATGGTTTGTTCACCACCAATTCTGAGCTCCTATCTTATTTTTTGAGTTTACCTATCAGTCAATATATTCATTCTCCTCAGGTTCTACAAGACCCAAGTGCAAAGAAAGAGGTTCTTCGTTTGCGTGCAAAGGGTTTGAAAACCATGGGAAAGTTTTCAGGTCCGAAAAATTATAGTGAAAACGCATATATTCTTTATTTTTTCTCTCGTGTATTTATGATAATATTTAGCTGTGCTTCTTCATCAGAGGGTAAAATCAGGCAACGGTACTGAGAGTATCTCAAGAGAGGCAGCAGTCCATAAAATAAGTGGAAGTGATGAAAAAGCAAGAACAGTGCCTCCACTACTTCCGAGGCCAAGAGCAGCAGCCGTGTAGTAGTAGTAGATGATGATAGCTACCATGCATCGGCTTCTCAGGTACTAACTACTGTAAAACTTTATTCAGTAATATAATTTGGTAATGAAACTTGCTTTGACTCTGATATATATATAATATATAATATATACAGAGCCCGTACGTGGAGACTCCTCCTCAGTTTGGTGGGTCGCTATTCAACTTCCCAATGCCAACTGCACCACCAGGCGCTCACAAATAATATAACGCTAGCCACAGCACAGCGAACCACAAACAGTCTTTCTTATTAATTGTTTGCAGTTTGTCTTATGGTAAAGTTGATGATTTGATTGCTTGTATGATTGTAACTTGTATCATATATTTAAAATTTTGTGTGAACAACTTCTTTTCTCATGTAAAAACTATGTAATACTTTTAACAGAATTGCCGTGAAAAATTGTATATTTGGGGTTTTGCTTTATAATTTTATTTGGCACATCATGCGATGACAAATAATATTCTTTTAATTGAAATATAACTAATGGCGTAAGTAAAGTTGCTTGTGAATGGTTATTGCGGCCTTTCTAGAAAAATTTCGTCAAGCCCAAATAGAACTTAAATGGGCTTGCTTGTAAGTTATCGTGCATATTTTGTAATTTGCTTTTAGGGTTTCATTTCAGTTCAACATCACAGTTCACACGCTTCAGTCGCAGTCTCGTAGAGAAAAAATTACAGTAGGTCGAAATCTATGGCGCGGGTTAAAGTTCACGAGCTTCGCCTGAAGACAAAGGAAGATCTCTTGGCTCAGCTGAAAGAGCTGAAGGCAGAGCTGGCGTTGCTTCGCGTGTCTAAAGTCACTGGTGGTGCACCCAACAAGCTGTCTAAGATTAAGATTGTGCGGACCTCCATAGCCCGCGTGCTTACCGTCATCTCACAGAAGCAGAAGTCTGCTTTGAGGGAAGCCTACAAGAACCACAAGTACCTTCCCCTTGATCTGCGCCCTAAGAAGACGAGGGCCATACGACGACGTCTCACCAAGCACCAGGTATTACTTGTTATTGATTTCTTTTCATTTTGTATTTGACCTGTTGCAAGGCGTGCCTGCAGGTTACTATTGATAGTTGTTGTACGGATGTGAAAGTTCACTGTACTGTTGGTGTCGTCTCGTCGGGTCCGACCTTGAGTGTTGTTTTATTCATCCTAAATCAATCGCTTTAGTACGCAATGCATAGATATAATAATTAGAAAGAAAGTTGTGATTGAAATTTGATGATATCTTGGGTTAAATCTGCCTCAGTATCTTGCTTTGCTGCCGGTCATCAGAGACTTAATAACATTTCTCGTGCGAGACTATCCCTGCGTATTAATTTTGTTTTGTTTTTGATATGCGATGGGGTTATGGTACTGATATTATTATTTTTTCAGGCTTCGTTGAAGACAGAGAGGGAGAAGAAGAAAGAGATTTACTTCCCCATGAGAAAGTATGCAATCAAAGTTTGAGCATCCACTAGAGTTACCGTGCGCCGTTTTTTGTATTCCGTACCATGATAATTCCTTTTCTTGAGTACTTGCTTGCCTTTGGTACAATTGCCTTCTTTGCATTGATGTTTGCTGGGATATGCGTATTCAACAAGATTGAGTAAGAACATACTTTAGTTCAGCGTCCGAGCAATGTTATTGTGGAAATGACATTATTATGGAGAGGGTCTTGTATGTGTCGAAGCAGGTTCTGCACAGGCCCTTGCCGGTGAGAGCTGCTTGAGCATAAAAACCCAACCAGGCAACCATTGCGAGGCGGCCATTTTTAATCTCTTTGACCTTCAGATCTTGGAAAGCAGTGGGATCTTTTGTAAGGTTCAAAGGATCAAAAAGAACACCTCCTGGGTAGTTGACATCGCCTGGCAATATATCCCTAGAGGCTCCAATGCCTCGATTCCACAGTATCTCGCATATTCTGGGACCAACCATTAGAAGGGCTTGACATATAGCTATAATAACAATTCCTTGGCTTCCAGCTAAATGGAGACCAGGGATCCCAAGGTAGTCTAGAGTATCACCCTAGTGAAAATGAAAAAGATGATGAACTTAATACTGTAGGAGAAAGATATATGAAGAAATCATATGATTCTTACTACCTTTAGCTTAGAATAACCTACTCGCCACCAAACAGGTTCGACGAAGTGGAATGTTCCAGTCAAGTCTAGTATCTCGGGAATCAGAGCACCAAGCGCCCCAAGCATAGCCCACCTGGCGTGTAATATTTCGAAACTGCATCATAGTAGTAACACACAGCACTCGGGATTAAATGCCTAAGCAAGAGTCTCTTTTCTCATCACATAAAAGAGTTGATTCTTTTTTACCCACTTGTAGTATCTCTGCAATGCCAGAGGATCGCGGCTCAGGCGGCTATGTCAAACCCATAATCTCCGGGCAATTCGCCCTTGAGATAGTCAGGATAATCGTAGGAGATTGGGCCAAGCCATCGAGGACGATCCTCACCATACCACATGCTGATTGATGATCAAACACACACACACACACAACAAACTCTTCAAAGGAAAAAACTACTAATGATCAAACACACAACAAACCAGCAGGCACGCACTCACCTGTCGTTTCTGGCCTTGTCTGAGAGTGCTTTTAACTTGGAAGAATTTTGTTGGTAGAGCTGCTTTTTCTCTTCCATACGCCTCTGTAGAGTTTCTCCAATTGGGCTGTTGGCTATGGCTTTCACTGCAGTGAAAGGGATTGCAGAGAACACCAAAACTCCAGCAACCTGTGAGTGAGTCAATCACCACAAACTTAGAACATACGACGGTTTGCGAGAATATAATATCCACACACACAAAAACACACCTCTTGCCATGAAGCTCTAATGCGAGAAAATGAACAAGTGATGATGATGATGGCAAGACTCCTATGCCGATGATGATGCTGGGTTTGTTGTAGTGGATAAGCGGCGGAGTTCGAAGGAGGAGGAAGGACATGGCCGACGACGGTGACCACTGAATTCGATTTGTCTATTAGCCACTTGCTATTTTTAGTTATCTCTCCACACACGAGCTTTTTGTGTTGTTGGTCCTCGGCGAAGACCTTGCTTTTTTTACTATTAATTTTTGCTTTAATCTATAACTAAACCGACGCGATGCATTAGAAATCGCTCTTATATATATGTGTGTGTAGTGAGAGTCGTCGTTGTAGGCTTGACGCGATTCTTACTTTGATTCGTGAGAGTCGAAACTTTCAAGAAACCTCCTTTCCTTCCATTCTTCTTCACAATCACAAATCAAATCTCCATTGTTGGATTGAAAATTCATTTCAATCGCATCAATCAACAGACAGCAGCTTCATAGATAGATAGATAAAGATGCAGCAACAACAGACCCAAACTCCACCAACTCATCGTCATACTACCAAAACGCCGTTCCAATCCTCGACCGCCGTCCTACGCCGACCCTCCTTACGCCTCCGCTCCTCCCGTCTCCTTCGATCACTCTAATTCCGCTGCATATTCCTCCTTTACCGATCATGTCCACCATAACCCTCCTCCTCCTCAGCACTCGTTCCCTCACCTTACGACGCCTCCTATTCTCTCAATCCACCGCCGGCTAATTACGATTATCCCCTCCCGCCAAACCCCAACCCTAATCCCAACCCTCCGCACTACGATCCATCCTTCTCTTTAATCAATATCAAGGTGGGTCCTTGTCCGCTCCGCCCTATTCTAATTCGTTTGAGAGCAGCGTGAATAATTACGAGAGGGATGGAAGGTTTTCTTTTGATGATGGTGGGGTTTATAAGTATGCGCCCAATTCTTCTAAGGTCGGTGGTGCCAGGGGGAGTGGGTCGTCGTCGTCGTTGGATAGCAGGGTTTGTTCGATGATTATGGGAGGCCGATCAATGGCCGGTGGTGGGAATGAAGAGTGGGTTGGTAACGTGCCACCCAAGATTGTGAAGGCGGTTCAAAGGCTGAGGATTCTGGGGATGTTAGGAATGGAGTTCAGAAGTTTCGGGTGAAGATGTTGTCTGAAGGTTATGGTCAGAATGACATGGATGTCTTTTGCCAGGTTAGTCCTGCCATGACATATCTTACATGGCTATTTAGGCATTATGAGTCCATTGTCTTTTAGTGTCAAAATGTCGACTGAACGCTGTCTTAATTATTTATCCTATAGTGAAGGGCTGACGTCCAACTTTAGTTGTTCCTAACAATGTTCATGTTTTCGTTTGTGCTCGGGTTTCAGATTGGCTTGGACGGAATACGGATTTTGGATCCAACAACTAATTACACTCTGACCACATATCCTCTTGATATGGTGACTAGATGGGAGGTAAATTTTTTATGACCCATGATGTGATTTTTACTTGTATTCCATCTTTCTGAAAATCCTTTCAAAGCTTGTTTCCTATCTTTACAGGTGTTAGATTCATATATCTTTGCATTTTGGGCCAGAACTGGTATTGACGAACCTAAACGTATTAGGTTGAAATAATAGCTATACAACAAACATTATTCTGGACTTGGTGACTGCGGCAAGCATTCAGGTCTAGAGAGCTGCTTTATCATATTACATATTGTACTGGCTTTTGCCAAATTTGTTTGACGACTCATGGTCGCATCCATGTGTGGTATTGGCAATATCCATTTGTATTAACACCAAGTTCATTCATGTCTCCTTAAGCAGTCCAAAGAGATAGGTTCCAGCGACGATCCGTCCGATGTAGTAAGGGAAGTGAACAATCTGCAGAGAAAAGAAGAGGTCTTATTGATTGGAAAAATTTCATTAGGCCAGCCAATGAGGAAAAAGACCACTGGGTAAGATTGTCGTTTCTCTTGGTTTGCAGAACCTCTTTATTTTATCTGTGAACTACGTGTAATGATATTCGCCTATTTTTCAGGTTCCAGATGATGCAAAAAACAAATGCACGGCTTGCCAAACCGACTTCACTGCTTTCAATCGAAAGGTTGTAATCTTCAATTCGTGGAGTTGCATTGTTTATAAGCATTAGGTGTCTGATAGTGAAAACCTACTATAGTTTTATCATTCAAAATGAACTTTAGTAGGCATAGCATGTGAAACTTTCTAAAGCAGTTGCAGAACGTTGATTATTTAGTGAAAAGTAACGTTCAAACAACGAGGAGGAAAGGGTGATCATGTGATAAGGAAAGAGAAACCAGTCATGCTAGCTAGACTGGATTCGGTACTAAAAACAATAATAGAGGATAAATGCTTAGTGCAACGAGTTTACTGTACGATGATTTATTTAAGATGTCAGGTGATAAGTTATTAACCAATATTGATGACTCCCTAATCATGTCCATAAGTATTACTTTTTTTTAATTATATAACGTGTTGTCAGCACCATTGCCGTAATTGTGGGGATATATTCTGTGACAAGTGCACCCAAGGAGAATAGCTATCACAGATGATGAGAACGCCCAGCCAGTTCGTGTTTGTGATGCCTGCATGGTATGTGTTTATCATAGGACATCAGATTTTAATGTCTTGAACATGTTAACGGGAGAGCTTGTGATATCTAAAATTGAGTGTGATGTCTACCATGTCATCATGGTACATACAGGTTCGATAGTGTTGAAACTTTTGAGCAATATGTAATAATTGATTTTGCAGGCAGAAGTAACTCAACGCATAAGCAATAAGGAAGCAGCTGCCAGAGCGGTTTGAATAGGCATGAGAATCTTGCTAGGAAACTTCAGGTTCTTAAGTTTGGATTGGTTATGTTAAACTTGAACATTTGTCTTTTTATGATGCTTCTTCCATTCTTGAATCTAACATGAGTATTTTGTTGGTTGTTGTTGAAGATGGAGATGGAGAAAAATCGCAGGACAGGTAGTTAATACCTCCTTTTTAGGGATGTTTCATTTGTTCCTTCTTGTGCAATATTTCATCCTCTATATACATACTCCAAAGATTTCCTTCCTCTCATTTAGTTTTTTTTTTATTATGTTTGGGTGGGGTTGTAGGAGGATCAAAGGCTGTGGCATCTAATAATAGCACAAGAATGAGAGAAGTTGCATGTCCACATGCACAGTTCACCTACAGGTACTTTCTCCTCCTCCTCTCCTCCTCCTCCTCTCCTCCTCTACTACTTCTCCCTTCTCCTACTCCTTCTCCTTCCGCTTCTCCTTCTCCTTCTCCTTCTTCTCTCCTTCTCTTCTTCTCAATGTATAAATAGCCACATTTCAATCAATCAAAACATATATGGTTGGGTATTGCAGGTTCAGGTGCCGGCTTCTGGTTCGGAAAGGATTGAGTGCAGTGTTTGCCATCAGCCATCCTTGTCAATAATTAATGATCTCTTAGTTATCTATTGTGCAGTTAAATGTGTGTTGAACAACAAGCTCTGATATGTTCGAATGTAATAGGATGGTATTTAACCGATTTGAGGATTTTCATCAACTGAGGTCATGATTTGTTCAATTTTTTTAATAATCACTGAGCTAGCTATCCACAATTATCATTCCAATATCAAAATACCAGCCAACTTAAGCATTTGAAAAAAAAAATAATAATAAATAAAACTACCAACTAACTGTACGAAAATCCACTAGCTAGAATAGAAGAGCATTGTTTCAAAAGAATTATCATACAACCGCAACGCAATACTTTGATTGACCGAAGCTCGTTAATTATGCTGCATCATGGAAATCCTGTCGTCCAAAAATTAGAATAAGATTTGGGAGATGAGATGAAAAACAAGAGTGTGAAGTAAAAAAGAAGATATATTCCTGAAGGAGATTAGCTGCAATTGACCCCATCTCATTGGGATTAAATAATAACGAGGTCCATGCTTCCTAGGTGCTTGGGGAGTCTCCATCATCCCAACATCCCTTCAATGCAATGCAATTGGTTAGTTAGATAGATCGCATTACCATTATATTATACTTGGTGCATGAGATCAAGATTTCATGGGTAGTAAAGTGCTTGCTGCTTACCTCATAAAAGGCAAGATTTCAGTAGGAAGCGGAGTCGAGCTTGTGTTAACCAACTCTAGTTTGTTCTATCTGGAGTTGTATACTAAAATAATTCTGCCTTGCTTCAATAACCTGTCCCAAAAGCAAAATATATCTATTTATTTATTACATTCTAAACTGCCTGTGTGAAACAGAGGGAGGGAATCCATGAAACTTACAGCTTTTCTCATCTTGCGGGAGATGTGGAAAACAGCTTTAAGATGATCATGATGCAGATAGCATACTATTTTCACCTTCAAACTCACAAGACAAACTCGATCAGAGATATGATTGATTACATATATACAAACACATTTATATATACATATGAGCTCGTCAACGTTCAATATTAGTATGTAATTCATTTAGATGTCCGAACCTAATTTCCTGAAGAAAAAAGACATCTAAATAAACAACAGTGCAGCAAATACACGGGAATATAGATGAGTAGATATCATTTACTTGGATTGCCGATACAAATATATGAGTGGTGGCCATATCAGAAGGACAATGGATGCATGCATGCATGTATAGACAGAAAAAAAAAATTACTTTTTACATACGTACGATGAAGAACAAAACACTGGTTAGAGAAGCAACCATATATGGATGATTAACAACAACAAGGCAACCAAATTACTTTTCAGTGGCACAATTAGTAAGAGAAGAATAGATACTTTTCCATACCAGTAACTCAATTGGAAGCGACTGAAGCATTGAGTCAGAGTCTGAGGGTGTCTTTGGCGTATTGATGAGTAAACTACTCCTATCGAAATAGTTGTAGGATGCCTGCTGCTAGTATCTACAGCGCCAAAATCAAATCTCGCGGGTGACATCATCACTGACATGTATTGTTTTGAGGATAATCACACCAACACCGCAAAGACTCGAGAAATGAATCTCTTTTCCCCCAATATCTGTAGATAACTTACTAAGATTCCGTGAAAGAGCTCCTCCAGGATTGAGAAATATATCGTTCGCAGTAACTAACGACGGAGGAATATTTCCCCTGTTATTCCATTGTTGCGTGTCCTATATACTCATGACGACGTATGGTTTGATTTGTCTTCCTGCGAAAACTCATAGCAGGCGAGATTATCCATCATCATATCCTAACGTAAAAAGTGATCAAGCATCGATTCGATCAGACATATGCAGGGAAATATCCACTCCACACAGCTGCCTGTGTTCGTTCATACCATACAGAGCAAACCCTAGGAGAGAGAACCTTGAAGAAATGATCGATTAAAGAGAGAAAAGCAAGCGCAAATTATTCTTCTCACGAAGAGAGAGAGCTCGATGGTCTGATCAGCACTAGTGGGAAGGGGAACCGTATAAAAATATAGAGGGAAACGTGAAAAAAAAAGTAAAAATAATTGATATTTGCCGCCATGCAATTTCACATATTGGTGAGATATTTTCGGAATGGGCCGATCATATCAAATGGACTCGATTTTATGCATCTCTTTCAATAAATAGAACAGAAACAAACAATAAGCGAGTGCCTGTGTTGTGTCCGTTGACTTCTTAATACTCTTTTTTTTTTAAGAGAAAGAATGATTGGATTTCTACTTGGGCTCATCATCTCAAACCAACTATATATATTAGTAATTATAGCTAATAATAATTGAACGATACAAACAAATAAATTAGGATTATCAGAAAAATGATTTCTACAGATTAAATAATAAGAATCACGGCCGACTCAAAGAATAGGATAGGAGGTGATGTCTTGAAAAACTTTCAGCCTCTTGTCAGCTTTCTTCTTCTGAGGTGGTGTTGTTATTCCGCTATCTTCTTCAGCTCTTTTCTTCTTCTCATTATTTACTATTACTCTCTTCGATTCGTTGGCACAATCTATAACCGCTGCGATTATCGCATCCTCAAAAGCTTCATCGTCTGGTAACAAGTCAGCCCACCTCCTCTCTGCGACGACGTAAATCTCCTCACTTCATCTCCTGGAATAACAAGTAGCTGCTGCTCTCTACTCTTCTCTAGAAGACCTTAAGGGAAGGTTGTTCATTGTTGAATAAATAAAATGGTGGAGCTTCTGTGCTGAGTGAGTTGACGACCATAGGACCAACAACACGCTCTTTTGCGCCATGAAAGGACTGCTACGGTTTGGTCGTCTTCACGATGTTGGAAGTGTTGACATTCTCATCAGCAAATAAATCAGGTGGTGGTTTGACAGAGATGATGAAGGTGGATTAAGAGTATTAGCAGCAGCGCTGACTTGCTTGTGTTCTTTGCAAGGATGAGGCTGCCAAATAGCACAAGAGCCCAAGAATGCATCGAAGAGCTTTCTCTGTTCGACACGATCGACCACTCGGCTCATCATTCTGATTCAAGATCGCTCAACATTTGCTGGGCTCTTTCGTAAGCCTTGAGATGTGAATCGACTCCCCTCGGACCATCTGCCGTGGCTGGCTTAACTCTTCGAAGGGTCTCCTTAGCCTCCATGATTCTCCCTTGCTTCATCAACAGATCCCTAAATTGCACATTTTGTTGTTGTCTGGTGCAATCAATAGAGCCCTTCTGTAAGCTTCCTCAGCTTCGACGTAGTTGTTTTGCTGCATCAGAGCCCACCCTAAGTTACCCTGCGCGTAGAAATTGTCGAAAATTCTTGATGAGAATGACAGATCAAACTGAATGAGAGACTCTATTTTTATTTACCAGCAATCTAGTTGCTTCTTGCTCGAGAGAAACCTGAAACTTCTTGCCTTGCGATCTGGCCGTTTTGGTTCGTTTCCCATTAAAGGCCATACCTTGCTGGATAAGAAGAGCTTGTGTCTAAGCACAGCTATTTGATCATCTATTCTTCCACATCTCTGCAATACTAATATTCATCCAGCAAAAGGTGTAATGTAACTAATATTGTTGTGTTTTGGTATTTTCCTACCTTGTAAAGATCTAACAAGATGTTATCAAGAGATTCCTGGGCTTGATCGGAACATCTAGAGCGCAAAGACTTGATAGCTTCGATTGCTTCCTCTGCCTGTTTTGCTGCTTCATGACAATGGCCATGTCTTTGAGAGCACTGTCCACTCTATCTCCAGCATTAATTGCTGCCCAGAACAATGGTATGGCTCTCTGGATCCTTATCCACTAACTAATCGAAATCAAACATCCATTACTTTTAAAGTTAACAATCTATCTGAGAAGAGATGAATAATTTGTTTGAAGTAGTAGTAAACTCACTTGGACATTCTTGGCTCGGACATAGGGTGTGTCCCAGCTGGGACTTTGTGAGTGATGTGGAATAATGAATCAGAAGCAGATGGTAGCGTACGAAGTGGCTTGGCCGGAGATGAAGGGGCGGACTTTGTGGGCCTGAAGCCTGGCGGACCATTCCACATTTCGTGCTGCATCTTTTTATAGAGAGGGTAAGAAATAGAAATAATATATTTTATGGAATGTCAGCAGCAGCAGCAACTGATGGATGCTGCTACAGTGGGCTTGGCCGCAGAATAGAAATAGTAAGAGTAGTGTGAGGAAGAAGACACAATGGATGATTGGGCTTATGAATGATGGACTTTGATGAGGAGAGGGAACTGTTCGCAACGTTTTGACCGTTGCAATGCAATTGAATGTTGTACCGCTTCAGAACTACTACTTTAGCCGTTGTAGTCCCCCCACACTCTTTTCTCATCCGTTTTGATTGTGTCTTTTCGTTATTGACTTTCTTTTCTCTTCATGTCTCTCGTTCTAATTCTAGAAGCCTTTTATTAGTCCTCCGTTTCACAATGATATATGGAACGTGTATTATCTTCCTCTTTGTTCTGCTAAAATCACGAGAATTAGGGGAACCAACACTACATTTCATTCCATTGTGATCCTAAGATAGTGATGACAGTAAAAATGGGCCCCCCAACGAACAAAGGGAGAGAAATTTTCAGTTTCAATGGCGTATGGCATCATAATACGTCGCTGTCTCTCTTTAAAATTCGAAGGCCCAATATAGAGATATAATCTAAACTGTGATGAGTTGATATGAACAAAACAAAGCAAAGCTTGAAGAAAGTTGAACATATCCAATTATGCTCCACTCCAACTTGCGAGCAAACACGCCCAAACAGTGGGAACTAATAGTATTGCACGGACAATTATGGCTGAGGATTGTCTAATCTAAACAGATGAACTCACTTGCTATGCTATAAATGCAGAATCATCATCCAAGATGAATCAATAACATCATCCCCACCACAAACGTAGCACAGAAAGTAATAATCCACAAAAGACAAAGCAGCACAAGGCTTTAAAATATACTAGCTCTTCAAGATTAACTCATTAGAAACATAGACAAAACAATTAGAATCATCCATAATCAAACACGTTAACCCAACCGCAGGTCAAAATCCTGAGCACCACACACCACAAGATCAAACACATCCATTAGAAATCCTATATAAACCCAGCCCGACAAAACATTATAATAGCATCCCATAAATGTCAAAAGGCACGATAAGAACCCAAAAGCAAAACAATTGAAGGAAAAATGACAAAAATACCAAATTCATCATCACATAGCAACTGCCTTGCAGTCCCTGGCAAATGCCCGCTCTCCCCACAGTTATAACAATTGCCACCACCACCACCACTGCCACCGCGAGTAAACCTCCCTCCTCCACCAGAAGCACGCCCACTCGTACAATCCCTAGCCATATGACCCACGTCGCCGCAGTTAAAACACGCCCCACCACCACCACCACGTGGCGCACTGGGGCTGGGACACTCCCTCGCTATATGACCTCTTCCCCCACAATTGAAACACCCACCACCACCTCCACCATCTCTACCAGTATTTCTCCTACCATTCACGCAATCTCTAGCCACATGCCCAAACTCCCCACAATTGAAACACCCACCACCACCTCCACCACTATTACCACCATTTCCCCTACCGTTTCACGCAATCCCTAGCCATGTGGCCAAATTCACCACAACTGAAACACTCCAAATCATTACCTCCACGGTTATTATAATTGCCGCCGCTGTTGCCGAACCTCCTAGAAGAGTTGCTGTCGATCGGTGCGCCGCCGGGGGCGGTGACGTCGATGGCCTTGGTCTTGTCGCCTTCCAGGATGATAGTGAACTCCACGGTCTGGCCCTCACGAAGCGTCCTATAGCCGCCAGATTTGATATCCGAGTGGTGAACGAACAGATCTTCACCACCTTCATCAGGTTGGATGAATCCGTAACCCTTGTGGTCGTTGAATCTCGACACCACTCCCTTTGAGCGACTGGCCGCTGATGAGATCTCTTCCGCCATTGGCTTTTTCTTCCTTCGATCGACAAACAGAACTTTATGCCGTCAGTGACTGATTGTAATCCCACTGATCAATATTTATACTGTTCCAAAGCAAGCCCTAAGAAAGGGGTTTATTTAGGGCTCATCCTTTTATCCTTTTAAATTTTTGATTAAAACGTGCCATGGATGGCCCATCAGTGAATATATGAAATAATAAAATAAAACTATTAAATTTGTTTATTTAGAATAATAATATAGTCTACGGTTTTTTACTGAGCTTAATTTCTATGTTAGGGAGAAAATTAGATAATGATATGTAATATGATTATATTTAATGGGAAATAAAGGACTTGCTTTTTGAGAAAGTTACGGAAGAAATTATATTTATCAACATATCAGCAAATTAAAGAAAAAACATTCAGGATGTTTGCTGATTGTTTAGTAGACTTCAACATTCCATTGTTCTCCTTTCTTCAACTGCTTCTTATAATCTGCCCAGTCAATGCCTGTTGGTTTTCAAGAAGCCCAAATTGGTAAGGTAAAGTCAGGGGAGAAGAGAAGCGAATAGATAGACGTTAGTTAGTTACCATCTTTAGCAGCCAAACCGAGCATGATATCATCAATGCCCTTCTCCATTCCTTGAGACCACACATGTACACAAATGTGTTGTCTTTTTTGAGCAATTCCCACAACTCTTCTGCGTACTCAGCCATCCTTGTTTGTATGTACATTTTCCCCATTGCTGTTTGTTTGTTCTCTGCTCACCGCAAAGTCCAACCTGAAGTTTTCTGGGTTTTCTCCTTCATATACTCAAATCCTAACAAACAAACAAGGAAGAGCCAAGGAATTCATCAGGCTTAGCAGGTTTCATATGTCGTAAGAAAGATGATGGTTCTGCTTATTACTACACCTCTTTGTACAGCAATGAACTGCTTGTAGGAACACCAAGGAATAGCCATGCTAAACCATTAAACTGCAAAGATGAACACTCGAGTGATGTCGATGGATGAACATATGTGAATGATGACAACAACTAAACTTGTAATGATGAATCATCTGACATATGTGTATCTGATGAAATAGGTGTGATCTTTATACCTTGTAGTCGTCATGCTTTCTCGAAGAACATTTTCCACAAGAACGAGCGGAATGGAGCAATTCCAGTTCCCGTGGCAAGCTACATGGTAAAATTCCCAAATGTAAATTTCCCTTTAGCAGCCTAACATAAAAATCTGTGTAAAAATATAAGTTATTGCATACCATTATGATGGTAGCATTAGGATCTTTTGGCATGAGCATCTCTTTTCCTACAGGCCCAGTTATCTTCACTTCAGTTCCAGGCTTCAAGTCACCTAAAGTAGACAGTTTCAAGATTAGCTCATTCAGATAGTTGTTGAGTGTCACATTCAGAACCTATTTTTGACTTACACAAAAAGTTTGAGCAAACTCCCTTGACTGTCTCCCCCTGATCATTGGTATAGATGAGCCTTTTGACACACAGAGAAACCTATTGAAGAATGAAATCTGAGTCACTACACCATGAAACCTATTGTCAACCAAACTTCGTTAATGGAAGTGTTATTACAGTTTTGGAGTCGCCAAAGTCGCCAATTGCACTGCTAGCGATCGAGTACAATCTGAGTTTGTGAGGCTTTCCGTTCTTGTCTACGCCTTCGGGTATGACCCCAATTGATTGCCCCTCTCTGTAAGGGACCTCACCTGCTCAAAAACATGGCCATCTGTTGAAGAATGAATTCGAGTTTGCGGAAGATCACCACAGTTCAAATGCTGGAGCAGGGAATGATCGAAATCAGAAAGAGTCTGTGCAGCGTCACGGCCGTGATGAGACTCGCATGATGCCGTGACCTTCGACAGAAACGGGCAATGTGTGTTTCTGCTCAAGGTCACGGCCGTGACGTGACTTGCACGACGCCGTGACATCCGACAGAAAAGGGTCTATGCATCCAATTAATGGTCACGGCCGTACAATGCTAGTACAAGCCGTGACGCGCGACGAAAACCAGATTGAAGACAGTTAGGGGCCTTTTAGTCTTTTACATCCCTTAAGTTAACGAGATCATCTTCTTAAAGGTGATTTTTCAAGATTGTTTTTGGGTCTGTAATTTTTCCCGCGCAAATTTGGGCGTCTCATCTTGCGTTAGGTTGATTCGAGAGCTTGTAATGTGTTTTGCTCTTTCTTGTAACCAAAAAACATCGATCAGAGATCTGTTATCACCGTGGATGTAGGATTTTATGATCCGAACCACGTTATTCTTGTGTCGTTTCTTGCACGATTGTTTCAATTTAACATGGTATCAGAGCAATTACTGCGCTCGAGCTGATTACATCTGCTTTCTTGCTTAATTCTTGCGTTATGTCGACTGATGCGCCTCCACCACCTTCGAATTCTATGTCTGTGGCTAATGATCCATACACCTTGAGTGGGAATGATAATCGGGTCAATTACTCGTCCATGAGCCTCTCAATGGGGACAACTACATGACTTGAGTAGAGCGATGATGATCGCTCTCATGGGAAGGAACAAGGAAGGTTTTATCAACGGCGAGCTTGTTGCACCTCAGCCACTGATATAGACAAAGTCAGCGCATGGAAGAGAAATAATAACATTGTAATATCTTGATTTTGAATGCTGTAACTAAGGAAATATCTGCTAGCATCCTGTATAGCTCTTCTGCTAGGAAGTTTGGGTTGATCTACACGAGAGATTTGGACAATCAAACAAGCCGAGGATCTTCCAATGAAGAAGGATCTGATCAATTTGGCTCAGGGTCCAATACAGTTGCTGTGACTTTACTAGGCTTAAGGCTCTGTGGGATGAACTGGCCAGCTATAGACCTCCATGCCAATGTACTTGTGGAGGCATAAATGGGATCAAAGGTTTCTCGAGGAAGAATATGTCCTCACATTCTTAATGGGGCTTAATGATTCTTATTCCCAGGTGAGGGGACAGATTCTGTTAATGGACCCTATCCCTCCTATCAACAAGGTCTTCTCCTTAATTATCCAAGAAGAGAAGCAAAGGAGCATGATGCCTGGATTCCCAAGACAAGCTGAAGATCAGACAAGTAATATGACTTTGATGGCAGCCAGAGAGAATGAGCACGATGGAGCTAAAAGGAGTTTCTACAATGTGAAGAAGGAATCTGGGAAGTCTGTTTGCACTCATTGTGGCAAGAGAAACCACCTATTGAGACTTTGCTACCAGCTCCATGGGTATCCTCCCGGTTATAGGCAGACAGCTAAGTTCAAGGGAGCCAAAGGGAATCAAACTGCTGCTGATTATAGGGCACCTCAACCTGGTTATCAAGTCAACCAAATCAAACCATCAGCCTAAGACTGGCCCTGCTGGTGTGGGGAGATGGATGGTCCAGCTTCAGCTAACTCCCTTCCAACTTCAGAGCCTAAAGACCCTCATTAACCAGACTAGTTCAACCTCTGAAGGTTCTGACACAGCCCCACAGGTAGAGGGAGGCACAGGTATGATCTATCTTTTGATCTGCCTTGTGTCAATAATGAAGTGGCATGGCTGTTAGATTCTGGAGCTACACGACATGTGTGTGGGAACATAAATCTTTTGACTAATCTGCACAGCATCAGTGAGTCCCAAGTTATATTACCTAACAACACAGTCATTAAAGTTAGTAATCAGGCTCTTTTGTTTTGAATCAGTTTGTGACCTTAACAAATGTGCTATATGTGCCTCAGTTTCACTTTAATCTGATTTCAGTTAGTTCCTTGATAAAAGATATTAATTGTAAATTTGTCTTTGAGGCTAATGGATTCTTCATACAGGACCCTTCATCAAGTGATTGGCAGGGGGTAGAGAGGTGGATGGTTTATACCTGATAGAAGCTGATAGTTCTTTACAGTTGCTTGCTAATAAGTCTGTTATGAAATAAGGTTAATGGATGTCCCCTGGCATAGTAGGCTGGGGCATCCTTTAGAGGTGTTAGAACTGTTAAAACATAGATTGAAACATGTTGGGAGCACTCATGATAACTGCTGTAAGGTCTGCCCTGTTTCTAAACAAAGGAGAACTATCTTTCCTAATAACAATAAAGCTGTTTGCTCTATTTTTGACTTAGTTCATTGCGATGTTTGGGGACCATTTCATGTACCATCCCATCTTCAACATCAATATTTTGTAACTATTGTGGATGATCATTCTAGGTATACTTGGCTTTTTATGATAAGGGCTAAGTCTGAGGTGCAACAGATTATGAATTTTCTTGAACCTAGTTGAAACGCAGTTTAGGTGTAGAGTTAAGGTTGTTAGGACAGACAATGCCAAGGAATTTAATCTAGTCAACTTGTTTAGGATAGAGGGATCATTCATCATTTGTCTTGTGTACACAACGCCGCAACAAAATCAATAGTTGAAAGAAAGCATCAACACCTCTTGAACGTGGCTAGGTCCCTTACTTTCAGTCTGAAATCCCTATAGAGTATTGGTCGGAATGTGTCTTAACTGCTACTTATCTCATTATAGAACACCATCTGTGGGATTACAAATAGAAGTCCATATGACATTCTGTATCAAAGCCCGTTGACTACAACTACTGCGAGTTTTTGGTTGTCTTTGTTTTCTGCTCTACCCTAGCTGCAGGAAGGAGGAAATTCGACCCCCGTGCAAGAGAATGTGTCTTCATAGGTATCCAATGGCATGAAGGGGTATAGAGTTATGGACTTGAGCACAAGAGAGATTTTGTTTCTCGTGATGTTTTGTTCAGAGAGAAGTCTTTCCCTTTAGAGGAGGCCATGCTGATCAGAGTCATGATCCATTCCAAGATTTTGTGTTGCCCAGACCTCACCTGGAGGATCCATCTGTATCTAAAGATCAGCCTTTTGTTCTGCCAGAGGAAGCCACTACTGACCAGAGCCCTAGTGACCTGGTGCCTGACACTCAGAACCTCCAGGAAAATGCTCTATCTCAGAGTGAGCCAGAGAAACTTACAAGATCTGGTAGAGAATCAAGAAGACCTACATACCTTCAAGATTATCACTGTAATAGTGTTGGCTCAAGGAACTCTCTGTATCCCATCACAAACACTAACCTACCAAAGATTTTCAGCTGACTATGTTGACTTTATCAACAACATTTCGTTCACAGCTGAGCCTAAAAGCTATGATCAAGCCTCCAAATCCAGAAATTGGCAAGAGGCAATGAATGATGAAATAAGGGCACTTATCGACAATAACACTGGTCAGTAGTTGATCTTCCTGAAGGCAAGAGATCCATTGGAAATAGGTGGGTTTATAAGCTCAAATATGATTCCAATGGAAAAATTGAGAAGTACAAGGCACGTTTAGTGGCAAAGGGCACAGTCAAAAGGAAGGAATAGACTACATTGACACCTTTGCACCGTGGCAAAGCCCAACACAATTAAGATCCTACTTTCTTTAGCCGCCAAGTTCAGATGGAAGTTAGCTCAGATGGATGTTAGTAATGCTTTTCTGAATGGAGATCTGAGTGAGGAAGTCTACATGGATTTACCTCAGGGATTCTATGATAAGTACAAGAAAGAGTGGGAAGAAAACTGTATGCAGACTGCACAAATCCATTTACGGCCTGAAGCAATCTTCCAGGCAATGAATCTGAGATTCACAGAGGCAGTTAAAGCTTTTGGATTTACGCAAACTGAGTCAGATCACACTTTATTTCTGAAGGTAAAAGCCCGAACTTGGTTGTGCTGTTAGTATATGTGGATGATATATTTTAGCTGGCCCATCAACGGAAGACATTGACCAGACAAAGGGATTCTCAGCTCACAGTTTAAAATAAAGGATCTTGGAGTTTTGAAATACTTCCTTGGTGTAGAAATTGCCAGAAACGAAGAGGGAATTTACGTGTCCCAAAGGCAGTACACCTTGCAGCTATTAGAGGACACTGGATATATGGATTCCAAGCCTCTTAACAACCCATGAGTCCGAGTGACAGGTTAACAGAAGCTGATGGTGAATCGCTGCAAAACCCATTCGAGTATAGGAGATTGGTTGGGAGACTCCTATACCTCACTTTTACCAGACCAGATATCTCATTTGCCGTGCATAGACTCAGTCAAATATCTGCTGCTCTCGTGTTGGTCATCTTTCGGCAGCTCATCATTTATTGAGGTACCTGAAGGGATCACCGGGACAAGGCTTGTTCTACGCAGCAGAGGAGAATTGGGACATCAAAGCCTTTTCAGACGCGGACTGGGCTCCTTGCAAGGACTCAAGGAAGTCCATTACTGGGTTCTGCACCTTTCTTGGAGCTCTTTAATCACATGGAAAGCTAAGAGACAAACTACCATCTCAGGTCGTCTACGGAGTCGGAATACAGAGCACTTGGCTCAGTAGTAGCAGAGGTGCTCTGGATAAAGCAGCTGCTAACTGAGATGGATTTGAGATCTGTCCAGAAACCTGTGATTTACTGTGATAACCTCTCTGCTCTTAGCTTGGCCTCTAATCCCAAGTTTCATGAAAGGACAAAGCACATCGAGATAGATTGCCACTTCATTAGGCATCATGGCTAAATGGCAACATAAAGCTTTTGCCTGTTAAATCTGAATTTCAGTTGGCCGATCTTCTTACGAAGCCACTTACTGCGCCATGTTTGCAGAGACTATTGGTCAAGATGGCTGTGAGGACCTATATCATCCATGTGGGGGGCTGTTGAAGAATGAATTCGAGTTTGCGGAAGATCACCACAGTTCAAATGCTGGAGCAGGGAATGATCGAAATCAGAAAGGAGTCTGTGCAGCGTCACGGCCGTGATGAGACTCGCATGATGCCGGACCTTCGACAGAAACGGGCCAATGTGTTCTCTGCTCAAGGTCACGGCCGTGACGTGACTTGCACGACGCCGTGACATCCGGACAGAAACGGGTCTATGCATCCCAATTAATGGTCACGGCCGTGACAATGCTAGTACAAGGCCGTGACGCGCGACGAAAACCAGATTGAAGACAGTTAGGGGCCTTTTAGTCTTTTACATCCCTTAAGTTAACGAGATCATCTTCTTAAAAGGTGATTTTTCAAGATTGTTTTTGGGTCTGTAATTTTTCCCGCGCAAATTGGGCGTCTCATCTTGCGTTAGGTTGATTCGAGAGCTTGTAAGTGTTTTCTGCTCTTTCTTGTAACCAAAAACACATCGATCAGAGATCTGTTATCACCATGGATGTAGGATTTTATGATCCGAACCACGTTATTTCTTGTGTCGTTTCTTGCACGATTGTTTCAATTTAACATCGCCAATTTCAATCCATTATGGATGGAAATATGATGGTAATGCATACCTTCGGTGCTGAAGACGATGTGATTAGTTTCACCGGGCGCATCATCGCCAGTGATCTTAGTGTTGAAAATGCATCTCCCAATGTACGGTTCCTTAGGCTTGTACTTGTTAACCACTATCCCTCTTCTTGTTTTTTGGAAATCTTCTCAACTTTAGCTGGTGCCTCCGTTGTTACTGAGCTCGGACTAGTGCAACCTTGGCGCCAACATAAGATACATTCTTGTAGCAAAAGGGAACCTAAATACGTATTGCAAGGCTCATGAGCTCATAATTTGAGTACATTCTTGTAGTACACACGCATAAAAAAGCAATCTTTCTGCACAACCCATATGATTAAAAAATTCCAACCATCGTATTTCGAGACAGCCAAGTCACAAAAGTCACCATAGCATGAAATAGCAAAACCCCACAAGCTTAGCTGTACTAGGCACTACCTATAATCTTGTTCCAAAACATTTGTTTATGTGCAATACTGAATCATAATAGCTAACCTTGTTGAAGCTGACTCTTTCTGTGGAAATAATGGATGTTCTTGTCTGAAGAGATGTGGACTTGGAAGAAGATGAAATAGAAATTGCAGCGCTAACCGCAGCAGCCATTATTTTGTGATGAACGGCTGGCTAGAGCATAAAATATCAGAGAAAGTAAGAGTAGTAGCAAGATAGAAGAAATGGAAATGATTAGTAAATAAGAAAATAATCACTCTTAAGATTGGGTGGTGGAAGAGGTTGTGTTTTGTTGCGTTGTGAGGCTCATGCACAATGTGCGCACTCGATAGGATAAGAAAATCATCAAAATGAATGAATCTCAAACTTCAGCCTCACAAAACTACACGATATTCATTCTTCTTGAGCTTCTTGTGAACAAAGTCAATAAAGTGCTGTTTTCTATATGAATTGGGCTCAGCAAAATAACTTCGGCCTCAAAAACTAGATGGGCTTTCTTTTGTTAGAAAATACTTCTACCTTCGTTGGCCCAAATGGACAATCTAAACTTCCTCCAATGGGCCAAACGGTAACATTAGCTGGACCCCATTCAAATCCTAACGGCTAGTTTTCGCTGCCCTAACGCGCTCTAACGGTCAAATCACCCCCGTCCATTACCTTCCTTCACTGATTCCATTTTCTATAAATCGTCGCTGTTTACCGCAATCAAATCTCCCCTTTCTCCATAATCTATCTACCTCTTTTCGGCGACCAAGAGTTACTGATTTTGTGGTGACTCAGAAATCAAGAATCAATTTTATTTTCTGCAAAATATATTCAAATGGAGACGACAACCCCAGCATCAGCGAGAAGAATCACGAGATCACAAACAAGGGCTGCTTCCAAGAACACCAATTAATTTTATCCAGTATGAGTTTTCCATTACTGTTCGTAATTATCTCATTCATTTCCGAGCCTCTCAATATATGTGTTTTTACTTACAAGCATATCTATCTGTCTCTTCTTACAAAATAGGGAAAACAGAAGAGCCCGAAAAGAGTGTTAACACCAACCGACCAAATGAGTGCTAGCAAGAAGCAGCAAGATCGAACAGTGCTCATTGACATAACTAACGGTTCGCCTATCGTTGGTCTTGCAATGGAAAATCTTGAGACCCCTTTATCTGCAATGTCGAAGAAGAGAGTGGTTAGCAGCCGAGCACCGTATCTTTCTACCCCAGGCTCTGGCGAGTCCTTATTGAGAGGGCAGGTGAAAACCCTTTTGCAAAAGTGGAAGAAGATTGGAATTGCCCAAGATTACCCTTGAAACCCGACCATTCCTTAACAATATCCATGGAGTTGCTTATTCTCCCATGAATCTTTGGCACCGACTCCTGCAAATACACCCAGGTTTACTTCTCCGATTTTGTTGGTGGGGTTTGCCTTCGGTCACTCCACAGAGCGTGACAGAAAAGCTTCTTATCCCTGAGGAGGTAATTCTCTAAAGTTCATCCCTTTTTCTTTAGCTTCGGTGATGATTTGATTGGACTCTACTCTTCTCTGTTTTGTGTTGTTTGAGTTTCTTTGCGTGTGCTTTGTGGTAGATGGTATGTGGTCCAAAGAATGGAGAGAGGACAGAGTCTGAAAATGGATAACGAGGTCTTTGCTGCTCGATTTCTCGGATAAGTCTGATTCATCGGATTGCTCACTGCTTTGACTTATCAAGGAACAACACTCAAAGGCCACTCAGATGATGACAGTTCATCTATCTGGTCTATTCAGGCAAATGCAAGCAGCAATGCAGGCGAGGACTATGAAGAAGAAGAAGAGATGAAAATGAAGAGGAGTATTACGAAGGTGATGAAGAGGAAGAAGCAAATAATGGAGGAAGTGATGGAATTATTGATGAGCTTGTGAAGAACTGAGCAAAGTTGGTGTTGGTGGAGGTGAGACAGTGAAATTACAGGGAAGCATATTAGGTTTGTGTACAACAGTGACGATGAGCTTCAAGGTGAAGAAGAAAACTGTGGCCTTGCCGCCACCGAGGAATCAGAATATTAATAATTGTTTTGTTTTTGTCTGCTGTTTTTTAGTGAATGACTGTCTTTACTTTTTGACAGCATAACAAGTAGCATTTTGAAGGAGATAAAAAACGAATCGTATCAATCTTTCCTTTCGTGTTAGTTATTGTTACTTCATAGTTTATTATTGAACTTGCGTCTTTAGCTCAAGAAGAAATAATCCTTTGGTCCTCCATTGATTATTGGACTCAAAGAAGGGCATGGGCATTTATTAAGTTCATAAGTAATGATTATTTTCGATTATATAATCGGATTTTGCCACTTTAAATATTATTATTATTATCAGAACGTTGAATAGAATGTTATGTGGGATTGAAGAAATGAGAGAGCGCACATGTACGCATGTGAGTTCTGAATGTCACACACTACAAATAAACTATGAAATAATGCAATAATATTAGTTTTAGTACAACAACAGTTATTATAAGAAATAATGTTTCACTAACATGGCGATTGGCGAAGGAGGCTTTCCTCTAATAATGCAATAATATCAGTTTTAGTACAACAACCGTGAAATACCGACCACATTTTATTTTATAAATTAGAGGACACAAAGTCAAATGCCTATTGTGAATGAACCACCAACCATCCACTACTTTATAATATAGTTGTTAGGAATCGTGAATTGAGAATTCAGATTAAACAGTTTTGGTGATTGTCCAAACTTGATTAAGAATACCGGTCAGAAGAACATAAGATCGAAGACTAAAAAGACCATATAATCAGTCTGAAGGAAATTGCTCAAGCCTGGTTAAGGATACCAGTTTGAAGAAGATTAAGAGACCGGATGTCAATCAGCAGATCACATATGCGCAGGAGACCGGATATCAGTTAAAAGAGCACAAGACTGACTGTTAGAAGAAGCGTGCCTAAAACCGGTCAGTATGCATAGATATACTGGATCTGGCAGGAGCCAAGATCAGAACTCAGATACCGGACCGAGAAATGCGAAGACCGGAGCTCTGTCATCAAGCATGCCACGTGTACAAAGATTCAAATTTACTCAAGGCGGGATAATGAAATCTACTGTCGAAGTCTTTAATGCAAGACTGCCATAGGAAGACAGGTCGAAGTCAAGCCGAGCTTAAAATGGAAAAAGCAATGAGACAGTACGAACTGCTGCCAAGACCGGACAGTGCCCATTTTGGGAAAGTGCATTTAATGCACAGTACAGCACTTGGAGCTATTTCACAACGGTCTTCTTCATCAACAAACAAGTATATATATCAGAGAGAAACACTGAAGAAGCCAACAACACAACCACGAGAAATCAACAGACGAAAGTCAAGAACAAGCGAGAAATTTAGAAAGTGTTGTCCTCACTGTACGATAACCGGTCAGGTTAAGTAAGTGAGTTATTGTTTTTCCGACGGACTGTAAAAAAGCTGTTGAAGTAGGTGGATTGTATTTTACGACTGCCTAGGGATTCACTAGATAAGGTGAGGGCAGCCGGGTAGGTTGTACAGTGAGTGTATAACTGAAGTCTAGTGAACCTTCCTCACGAGGAGAAGGGGAGACGTAGGAGATTTAACTCCGAACTTCCAGAAACAAACCGGTATCGCCTTTCACACACACACTAACACTACGCACAAATTATCGGTTTCTGAGTCAGAACCTATCTACTAGCTTCCGCAAATAACGTAAAGAGAAAAATCAAGCACGGTATTAACCTTAACCAGTTAAATACCAAAAAGGCGTCAAGCGTTTATTCACCCCCCTCTAAACGCGTAAACCGATCCCAACAAGTGGTATCAGAGCGGGTTTGCTTGATATTTCCTCTACACTAACTATTTCTTATCAGATCAGCTTCTCATGTTTAGCAGGGAAAATTTTCTTGAGTGGAAAATAAGGTTGATGACCTACCTCTATGCGCAAGATGATGAAATGATCGACGTACTGGAAAATGGACCATTCGTGTTCACAAGATAAACGCAAGACATGCTGTCTACCCTGACGAGCCAAGAGAAATTCCAAAGGAAAGACACGAGCTGTCAGCAGAAGAGAGACGAAAGACAAATCTGGATAATATTGCAAAAAATGCCATATTCAAAACTCTGGACATAGAAGTCTTCAGACAAGTTATGACAGGCAAGACCGCTAAGGAAGTGTGGATCAAACTAAGTCAACTTGGGGAAAACAAGAAATCAACGAGCTCAAGAAAATCCAACAGAAGCATGGAAGATGGAAAATCATCCAATGTGACACAGGTTAATCAGCGTAAGCTAAGCGATAATACTAACATTCACTTAAATTGATAGACCGGATCCAAAGCTGAGAAGGGCTCCAAAGAGGAGACAAACCAACACCTAAGGTGGAAGAAGGCACAAATCTCCACGACTAATGGAGATAGCCACAGATGGGATGATACCGATTCCGATGAATCAAATTCTGAGGATGACCAAGCAACCACAAAGTTGAACAGAACTTATCTGCCTAATGGAGATCAATCAGATCCAGAAAATAAATTCACCTATGAAGAGGTTCTAGATGCCCTCCAGAATATGGCTGATGAATACTGGAAACTGAACGAGAAGTTAAAAGTGGCAGAAAAAGGAAAAGCACCAGCGCTAGAATACCGGACCTCTCTTTGAAAAGATCATCCATCTAGAGGAAGAAAACCTCAGACTCAAGAAGCAGCCGAAAAGAATGCATCAGAAAACAAAAGGCTAACCACTTTGGTCCAGTCGTGGACCAGGTCAACAGAGACATTTCAATGTCTTCAAGGTTCCCTAAGGGATGCTGGTGACCGAACCGGACTTGGTTACGGCAAAGAATGGGTTGATGAGCCAACAACATCCACACAACCAACCACCTCAAAGGTGATCAATTTTGTTCGTCCTAAAAACTATAACCCAGTTTCTGTTGCTCCTATGACAGGTTAAGGAAACTGGAGTGAAACATAGCTACAATTCCTCAATATCCTACGCAAGGACAAGATATCAGGTAGCAAGGGGGAATAAGTAAGAAATGCTCCACATAAAGGAATACCCCAACAATTAAGGGGAAATACCGGAGTAAGTTATGATTCACGAAGAAGAAGACCTCAACAACCAAGGGGAACGGTCACGATACGAAATCAGGGACACAAAACTACAGAAGTCCCCAAAGTCTCCGAAGAGAGAATAATAAATATAAATATCTTATTGATCCCACTACGGTAGATACATTAGGATAATCCAATTATGGATACCTAAGGTACTAATTCCTAACCGACTCAAAGAGATTTGGGTACCGAGGATTTTATTGTGTTCTTGCAGGAATATTTGCAGGAACTCAACTGGTTCTACTAACCTCTAGACAGCAGATGCTGTTGGCACATGCCCAAGGGAAAGACACCCACTGAGATCGAACCATGTGCCAAGTGTCAGCGGCTACCTTTGAAATAGGTATCCAGCAACTGTCTGAACCGGTACAAGCAGAAAGAACTACAATCTATGCTTGGTTACTGGTGAGTTCATGTAATTAGAAATAAATTTTCTGGGAACTCAAAAATTCTTTATATTTATTTAAGTTAATCTAATAATGATCCACCCTCATTACCGGTATAAGTAAAGGAAAGAAACAGAGAACTGCGCTTTATAGCCTGTACTAACACCATGCCTAAGGACCATAGCGTATGCTGTGAGTCATATATATATGGAAAGTTTTAGGTAAAAATGCAGTAAAGAAAGGGAATCGGCTGTCTGTCTGACAAAAGCACAACAGATGATCAGAATAACTAAGCGGTAGCGCCAGACAGGATCCCAGAAGGGAAGCTCCGAACTGGACAATCAGTCGTTAAAGGAACAAACCAGTTTCAAGGAGCGATACTTGTCTAAAGGAAACCGGGACAATGTATGCAATAAGTCTGCACCTAAGGGAGTTCTACTGAGGGGGAACGCTCAAGTAAAGGGAAGAAAAGACTCTCAGAAGACCAAACAGCGTTTCAAGAGACGATCAAATCAGCCTGGCAACTGACCGGAATATTACTGATGGAAACACAAACTGAGGGGGAATTCATCAGAAGGAACGGAATTAGTATTAAGATCAACTAAGACCGGATGTTCCCATCAAAGATCAACAGTCCATACCGGAGAAAGACAACTGAAGGGCAATCGGTGAGGGAATTAATCTCAGTTCCAGACAAATGGCGCGATGGCGCTCTACATGGAGACTGTTCTCAGCCGACTGAATGACTGAGTGTAGTCTCAAACTCCAACTAGAGTTAAGGAGCAGACAAACTGGGTCAACAAGCAAGTTCTTATATCGTGGAAAGTTACAGCCTTAAGAGGAAAAAGCAGTAGGAGTACCAAGGTGGTCAACTCAGTGAAGATAAGTCGGGAGTACTGAAATCAGGAAGGAGAGAATAAGTGCAGGAATAACAAGCCGATGAACTACGCACAACTGCACCAGACTGGTTCTCAAAAGCAGTGTCTACTCTCTGTCTAAGAATCAAAGCATCTCAAAAGCTTTCTGAAACCGGAACTATCCATGACTGACCAATGGATAAACATATGACTTCTACTGAGCGGACAAAGACCAAGTCTCTTCGATAACTGTGCCTCATCAATGCACATATTATTTGAAGTTAAACAGCTGGCTTTGAAACGTGCAGGATATTAGAGAAGGTGAATAGTCATGTCATCATGAATCTCTGTCATCGGACAAGACGTAAAGTTCGACGCACTGAAAAGAAGATAAGCATGGCTTGGAATACGTGCACCCGTGACACAAATCGACAAGAATCTCCGGCTATTTAAAGACCTC
>JAPQWV010004012.1:0-34752 GCA_027422505.1 Craterostigma plantagineum | reverse complement strand
CCAGAGGAATTCTAGATTTCTGTCCTTTAATCGATTAATAAGTAAAAATTAAGGTTATACATATTCTGAATTCTATTAACTCTACGTTAATATCTCTTTAGGCCATAATTTTCAAATTTCCATTTGAAGTAAAAGATGAAACTGTAGTCTTTTCCATACAATGTAATAAAATCATCACAAGAACAGAACAATCCGAACACCGAAAGAATTATCATCTCAGCAGTCCACAAAAAAAAAAAAAAAAAAGACACAAGGAGAAGAAGAGAATCACGTCGCAAGTTAACATAATCGTATAACGTTATAACCACCTCAAGCAAAGACGATGCAAGAGATTCGGACTAAAACTAGATTTTGGACATCTTATTGAATCGAGAAGAGTTGTATGTATGTATGAGCCTACACGGGGGCAGCTGAAGTAGTCGTGGTCGAGTTCGAAGAGTTTTGAGAAGATAACCTTTGATTAGGCTGTTGTTGCATTGTGAACAGTTGATGCTCATAGTATTATTCTGCTGCTGCTGCTGCATAATTGTGTTTGATGTCTCTTCTCTGAGCTCCATGTTTGCTAGCTTTAGACGCTGAACTTCTGCGTTTAATGCCTCGTGAAGAGCTGACACATAAGCGATTGAAAAGAAATTTTAGCGAGGTTATTATCACTAGCCATTACGTAGAACGATGAAAGGACACGGTAACTAAAGTCTCTGAAAAGCACCGCTACTGCAAGAGGTGATAATGTATTTTCTTACCGTCTCTGAGTTGCGCTTGCTTGCTCCATAGCTTGAAGACGGAATTTCAACTCGTTATTTGATTGGTCAACTCAGTGTAGTCTTTCTGTAATGAGAGCATGTGTAAGCATGTAATAGGGCATCTAGTAATAAGCAAACGCTCGTAGTGTAACTAACCTGTAGAACAGTAACTTGTGTAGACAGCGTTGTCGCCTCAGTTTGCAGCGTCTGAACCTTATGTTCCAATTCTGATATGTATCGCAGCTTTCGCTCCTTAGATCGAGCAGCCGATTGCCTATTCGCCAAAATCCTGAGACCCAAAAATTATATATACATATATATATGTGAGAGAGAGAGAGAGAGAGAGAGAGAGAGAGAGAGCTTAAATGATTCCCAAAAGAGCCTTACCTCTTAGCACGTTTTGGGTCAGATACTGCAACCTCGGCGAGCCTATCATCAGACATAATCTTCTTGATCTCAAGATCAGTGAACTCACCATGTGGAAGATCCAAGTTGAGCTTGTTGGCTGAATTATCACTGTAAGAATTGCTAGGCGAGAGCTGATCAGCACTACACTGTAGTTTAGGAGAGTCGTCGCCTAAGTTAAACTTTCCATCCCGCTATCCATCGAAAGACTCCTGTAATGACGAGAAGGTGGTGCGATATCGCCCGTGGCACTTCTCTTGACTCCCAGGGATTCAAAACTGTCGCTGTTAGAATACCACTCATTTTGAACCCACCGGGAACACTGACCTTATCCATATGTCCCAAATTCATAAACGATTGAACAATTCGTCCACCACTTCACCTTCAGATTTCTTATCACCGAAGCCCTCGAGATTGTTCTTACCACCGTAGCTAACCGTACCCGTCTCTTTTAGCTTCAGTTCAGCAGGCTTGTTGCTCTCCCCATGCTCTCCTTCTTCCCTGAAAGCCTTTACAATTATGGGAACTAACTGAGGTGAGGACTGAATCATCGCAGAGAATCCTAAAGGAACATCGCTGTTCGAACGACGATGTCCTTTACGAGGAGGGAGAATATTATTACTACTACCATCGTTGCCTCGAAATGGGTGATTTTCTCTGTGAAACGAAGGAGGCATTGGTGGTCGTGAACTGATGTCGATCTCTTCCATAGAACATCCTTAAAGTTTTTGGAGTTTGAGGATGCTAATGAAGATCGCTAGGAGGAAAACAGGGCTTAGTGGTGGTAAGCAATTGTTTCCGAAGAAAGTGGGTTGCGATAATGACCTTGAATGGTTGATTGAATCCCCAATGTTAAAGTTCTGACCCATTGGTTGCTTCATGTTCGAATGAGCCATTGAAAGTACTTAAGTACCAATCCGAGAGAGTACTTTGACCTAAACTTGACAGTTCCTCACAAAGACTCAAACTTTACGATCTCAGGACAAAGACCGTTACCTCAAACAGGCTTTTATCAAACAGACTGTCTTAATTAACCCTTGCTCGAAATACCCTAAACAACAAACAACACAAAGAGCAATCACCTGTTTATTTTTCAGCTGCAGTCAACCTAAATCAAAAACCCTGAAAAAAACACACAACAAACTTGAATTGTAATTTATAACGAGTCAAAACGAGTCCATCAGCATAAAACCCTCAATCAGCACGAGAATCTCCAATTGAAAAAGGTGGGGGAATGAAATGAGAAGCACTCAGCATAACGCGGTGAATTATTAAAAAACTTATAATCATACAGAGTATGGCCTCAGCTAATGATAATCGTACCTGATAAAAAGGAGCAATCAAAACAAAAAACGAAACAATAAATGTCCAACTCCGCTGAGTGACGAAACCGCGAACAAACGTTGAAGAAACTGAATTTGCGAGAGACTTTTCACTTGCAGTCGCGCGTTTCCCGCTGCAACTGGCGGTGATTACGTCGAGGAAATATAAAATTAAAGTGCGTGTTTGTGTGTGAGAGATGAAGAAGACAAAAAAAACATTGGGAGATTTTGCAACTGAGAAATAAAGAATGAATATGAATGTAAGAAAGAGAGTCGCGTGAGCTCGCGTGTCCTACTTTCTTTTTATGTTCCTATACTTTTTCCTTTCTTCTCATTGTTTTCTTTCCTTCTTCCTTCTTTCAATTTTATTTTTAATACTCTAACATTTTAAGAATATCAAGGTTTTTATTCGAGTATCTAATTGTATTCTATATTAGATAAAGATACGCAGATCGAAGATTAGGCAGAAGCAATCACAACGTTTTCATTGTAAAGTCCGACGTGGTAGTATGTTACTAATTTCAAGATTTGCATTTCATTTGAATTTTCATCTGAATTTGGCAATAAATGTCAACGTGACGGGTACAATGTTCGGGATTACTGGACCTACATGGTTTATAGTATATTATATCCGACAATATTATTACTGTTATTCAATATCATAATAATGAATTAATTAATATACTACGTGGTGTTGATGTAATAGCATAGCAATACGGCAATTAGTATCATCGCATTGATCAAACGTTTTTTTTTCCGCAATGAGACAAAAATGTTGTTAAAAGCATTCGTCGTTTCCACTCATAGCACAAGAATTTTGATATTACCTTGTAATTTATTCGTCGTGAGATAGTAGATGGAAATTGTCCGACATAAGACATCTATTGCCAATGTCAATTCAACTCGACCATAACGTATTCAATATTCGAACAAGGCTAAAATCACAATTCCATCGAGTTAAATCAAAAACTATGTAACACTAACAAGAACTAAAACACAACACATCACAAATTTGAATCAAAGAAGAAACAAATCTACCTTAAACTCACCAAGAGAAAAAGTAGTTCATGTTAACTCCTCAAATTAACAATAACAACGACCATAAAGAAAAAAAGCAAACAAAAAATCAGGACGGCGAAGAGACCCTAGTCGGGTCGCCGGAAGAACCCGCCCACGACCCGCCCGACACCCTTCGAGCATAACCACCACCTCGCCCATCGAGGCCGCTCCGTAGGGTCCGTCACGGTGCAAAGCAGCCCACCTTCACACCCATCAAAAACTCCTCCCACTCCATAGACTCGGGCTCGAGGTCCACCACCAATCCCGGGTCGACCAGATCCACGACCCGCCCGTCCGTCAGCATCCTCTTGACCCAACCCACCAAACCCTCCTCCTCTTCGGGCAAAAAGCCCGCGGGCTTCTTCCCCGTCAGCATCTCCAGCACCACCGTCCAAAGCTGTAAACGTCCCCCTCCTTAGTGGCCCGGCCCGTCGATCCCCACCTCGGGCCCAACATACCCTAATGACCCGACCCGCCCCGTCGAAGGAGCACAGCCCATCCAATCCAAATTCCGAGACATGGGCTTCGAAGTCCGCGTCGAACAAACATTCTTCGGACTGACGTCCCCGTGGGCCATGGGGACGGCGTGTAAGAACGCCAGCCCTCGGCTATCCCGAGGGCGATGAGGTGCCTCATGGGCCAGCTCAGCACAGGCCCGGCCCACCTTGGTGTGCCCGGCCCGCTTCTTGGAGGAGAGTCGCCAAGTTGCCGTTGGGCATGTAGTCGTACGCCAGAAGCCTCACGTCGGGTGGCGGGCCCGCGTAGTACCCTCGGAGGACGGTCAAATTCCTGTGTTTGACTTTCCCCAGAGCTTCGGCGATTTACGAAAAGCGAGCGCCTCGTCGATCCGTCGCCGCCGAGGCTAATAATAGCGGTGGATCGCCAGAACCTTTCCGTCGGGAAAAGTAGCCTTGAATAACAAACCGTATTTCCTCGGCTAAGTACGTTCTCCTCGTCGAAGTGTCGAGTGGCTTCTAGCGTTTCGGCGTACGTAATCTTTTCGTCGAACATCACAAGCTTGTCGTGGGCCCCGTTTTCGCCTCTGGGACTAGGGCTTCGCTTCTTTTCTCCCATCGCTCGGAGATTCTGCGCCATCTACAAAGGGAGTATACATAGCCGAAACAGCATAATAACAGAGCCAAGCCGCTTATTACAGCAACTGTAACGAACAGATCATCTTCTTCTTCTTCTGAGATTAGCGTTCTTGCATGCGTTGTTCGAACGGTTTACCGCATAAGCCTCTGTTGTTGGCGTAGACCGAAGGGTCGGGAAAACGAGAGGCTAATCCTCGGAATTTCGCCAACGAGGTTGTTAGAGGACAAGTTCAAGCGATGCAGAGATTGGATTTGCGCGATGTTCGAAGGAATTTCGCCGGAGAGATCGTTCGAAGAGAGGTCGAGGTTGGTTAGAGAAGATAGCTTGTAAACGTATCTGGGATTTGGCCCGAGATTTTATTCGAGTCCAATAACAGATCGACGATAGACGAACACTCCGATATATTTTCTGGGATTTCGCCGGTTAGATCATTTTGGCCTAAATCGAGCATCCGTAACTCATCTAAGTTCGAAAGCTCGCGTGGGAGTTTGCCCGTGAGTTGGTTTCCTCTGAGCTCTAGAGTTTCGAGCAAAGAACAGTTAGACAGCTCTGATGGGATGGAACCGTTCACCCGATTATGGACAGGAAAGAACCCTCAACGATGTTAGAAATCCATACGTATCAGGGATCTTTCCTGTGAAAGAATTTACCGAAAGATTGAGATGTTTGAGGCTCGATAAGCTACTGAAACCTTCAGGAACTTCGCCGGACAGTGAATTTTCTTGCAAGGCAACGACTTGCAAGCTCGGCAGTCCAAAGATTTCTGATGGTAATTCTCCAGACAAGTTTTGACTGCTCAAATCGAGGACTCTGAGATTCATGAGATTCCCGATGGTCGAAGAAATTGTCCCAGAAAATCCACAGCTGCTCATGTTCAGCACCTCCAATCGTTCGAACCGCTCGAAGTTCAACAGAAACTGACCCGAAAATCTGTTGTTGCTCAAGCTCAGTGTGGTCAGATTTGTGAGCCCTGTCAGCTCATTAGGCACTGTGCTGCTCAGACCATTGTTGCTCAGATCCAATACTTGCAATGAGCCGAGAAGGGCTAAGCTCGATGGGATCGAGCCGGCGAATGAATTCCCGCCAAGAATCAGCGATGTTAAGCTGCTCATCGACCCTAAGAACTGTGGTATTGGGCCAGACAGATGATTTTCCCCGACATCGAAGACGGTCAGTCTCTTACATTGTACCAAACTCAGAGGAATATTACCAGTCAATGAGTTGTTTCCAACCTTAAACTCCTCGAGATTCGCAAGGCAGTGAAGAGATCGTCTCTGAGGTTCCCAGCTATCGAATTCGAAGATAAATCGAAGACCCTTAATCTCCCGAAATTCGATATGTAATTGGGAAGAACACCGTTTATCTGATTCTGGTGAAGATCTAAGACCTCAATCATGCTATTGAGACATGGGTTTGGATTCTTACCAGCAATGTTCTCTATGCCTGTGAGTGAGTTTACGCTAAGGTCCAAAACCCTAATCGTTGAGTCGGAGCATAACAGAGAAGTTGATACCTCGCCGGTTAATTGGTTCCTTGGAAGAGATAGAGTCTGCAAACTCCTTAGCTCCCCGATCGTAGGTGGGACCACGCCGGAGATCCTGTTTCCTCCGATGCTGACGTGGACGAGCGACGTACAGTTGGCGAGCGCCGAAGGCAAAGTTCCGTACAGTTGGTTGTCGTCGAGCAGCAGTTGCTGTAGGTTCTGCAGCATTCCGATTGCCGCCGGGATTTCGCCGGAGATGCGGTTGGAAGATAGGTTGAGGAGCTGCAGTTGGTGGTCGGCGGAGAATTTCCCCGGAATCTCGCCGGATAAATCGTTGGACGACAAATCGAGCACGCGCGCGGTGGTCGGAACGTCGCCGGGGATTTCCCCGGAGAGGAGGTTGTGAGAGGCGTCCAACACCTCTAAATTCGTGAGGTCGGAGAGAAAACCCGCCTCGCCGGAGAGAGAGTTGTGCTGCAAGTAGACGGCGCGTAGCGAGGCGCATTCCCCCAGCGCGCGTGGGATGGGCCCGTTAAAGGAGTTCGAGTGGAGGCTCAGCCTTCCCAGGCGGCGCAGCTCGGCCACTCGGTCCGTGAGCTGCCCGGCGAGCCCGGCGCGTGGAAGTTCGAGCTCCCAGACGCGCCCAGACCCATCGCAGGCGATTCCGTTCCAATCGCAGGGCGCCGACGCCGTGGACTCATCCCAGCCGTCCATCACGCCACGTGGGTCGTCGAGATTTCGCCTGAAGGCTAGCAGAGCTTGGACCTCCGATTTCAGACAGGCGACGCATGGCGCCTTAAGGTGGAAACGATGAGGACGACGTAGAGAGAGAATGAGGGGAGGTTTAGTTTACTGCTGCTAACTGTTGACAAAAAAATGGAAGAAAGCTTTTTATATATTTACGCTTTGTTTATCTGTGGTGATGATGGAAATATAGTAGCAGAAGAAAAGCAGTAACGCCACGCCATGTGTGTGTGCTGAGCAGAGGCTGAAAGTGACGATGAAACGCTTCACTCTTTTGTTGAATTTTCTTACCTTTTTTTTTTTGCATCATTACTACAAACATCACGCTTTGCTCTATTAATTGTCTACACAAAGTGCGTGAGTGTTTTCTTTTTCATTTAAAGACTTTGAACAAGAAAATATGAATAGTCAGTGAGTTAAAATTTCTAATATTATAATTTGTACGAAATTGAATTACAAAGGTAGTCAATCTCCACCATTCTTATGTTATTTTATTCGATGAAAATATTAAATAGTCGCCATAAAGGTCTTGTGAACCTTTTTTTTTCTGAGAGCTGTGACAGTGAGTTCTGATCATGTAATGTAACGCAATAATAAATTGATAGTTGTACTAATCTTGGACCATCCCTCTCTCAATACGTGAAAAATGGTCCTCTCTCAATGAATTCTTATTATCTACTACGTACATATAATTAAATGTTCCTATATTGGACGATGGTCCTCCAAATTTTAATTGAATTACTTTCTCTATCAGACGTGACAATCTTCGACGTTATCGATCACCTTCCAGCAATGTTTACAATGTTAATTTGTTAGTAATTAGTAATTATGCGGTTGGCGTACGGCATTGTTGGAATCTCAGAATGCTGGGATTTTCAAACAACAATGAAACTGATATTTTATTTTATTCAATGAATTGTTCTGCGTTTTTAATTATTTACAAAATGTAGCTGTAATTGTCACACATTGAGCGTACCGCAGAAATCAACATTTGCTTGCCGCATTCCTGTAAAGGAATTTAACAAAAAAATGCTAAAAAAACAACTAAGCAGCCGATAATTCTCAGTTATCATACATTGCCCATTGAAGAAATGGAGAATGAGCTTAGCAAATGTACCTCGATAAGGTTCTGTTCATCTTGTTAGAATCTTCGAAAACTGTCACCATCGGTCAACAGTTTGTTTCCTGGGGATAATGAATCGGCGATCTCCTTAAGACCCTGAAATAAGACGTATATAAGAATTATGTGCAATAGAATATCCGCTCTTTACATTGAAACTACGAAAAAAGTTGTTGCCCGCCGGCGAAAGGTTCATCAAAGTAGGCAAATTAGAGAGATAGCTCAGATACTACCGTTAGGCTCGGGGCTGAATTCCCAGAGATTTTGAGTTGATCCTAAAAAACAAACAGGAAAAATTTTGTATAAATGTTACTGAGAACTATCACCTTTGGCTTTTCCATCTCCTGGTAGAGTTGGCAAAGTCATGTAGCATATTTAATAAGCACTGTCAAATCGAAGAAGGTAACTTTGAGAAATTAAAAACCTGAAGCGTTTCTGGCATTTTGACCTTTCTTCCATTAACAATATTACAGAGGTACATCACCCCGGCATTTGCTAGCTCCTGTAGGAGAAATGATAGGTATAAATCGTCATTACAGAGATAAATAAAAAATAAAAAAAAATCAAACTCTACGTTTTGAATGATCAAAGGATTTTGATAATTTGTACTCCTCATTGATCTTGCATGATATCAGCTTTTAAGTTAAAAGAAAAGCAACATAGGTTTTTTTACCTGTTTGCCTTCCAATGCAAGTAACTTGCCATCCTGAAAAGCCCAGATGTGAGAGCAAAATAGAAAAGCAGTCAACAAATCAAAATGCATAAAAACATAATAAAAATATATATCATATTTGTGACCAAACATAAGAAAAGCAATTAAGCAATAATAATCTTACCAAACCCGAAACCATTCTCTGTAGCTCCTCTAAATCAAAACCGATTTGAGAGAGATCACCACGTACATCATTCACCTGTTTCAAAATTTTCCCGATCAATTAGTAAGACAATTTCTTTACCAATATTTCAAACATTCTTTAGTGGTTCATACAACAAGCTCAGCATAAACAGTCGGGGGATGGAACTTAAAAAAGTAACGGAACAAAACATTCTCGGATTTTAGTACCTCACTACGAATTAATTTGGAAATTTCCACTTGATCATCAAGCTTCCCGTCCAAGTTTTCTATTCTCTGGGTCAAGTGTCTTTTTGTGGCCTGCCCAGAAATCATTGTTAGAAGTAACTTTTACTGATAGTTCACTGTTAAGTTTAGAGCGATAGTGATAGTCAAGTGACTACAGCCTTGACGACAGTCATAATGCGCAAATATGAGAGATATAGAAACATTATAGAAAAAGAGCAACTTACCGCCAGCACTTCAGATACATTCTCCAAATGCTTTGTCAAGTTCGTAACAGCATTTGCCATATTACGCTTTGTTACATACATCAAATCAGAGAATGAGAGGCCCTAAATTTGAATGACGCCAAAAGTGAGTGGAATGCAGAGAAAGAAAAACTGAATTTGTAATATTACGTGAATAGAAGTAGTGAAACAACCTAAGTAAGTAATTCCTAAGAGCCAAATTGCATTCTCTTACCTTCCACCACATATATCCATATCCGAGAGCCCCCAAAGCAGTGGCTGGTAATACAATGGCCTGTAAGTTACCTGTAGAGCAGGGAATGAACAGATAGTCAAGAGATTTATCAAACATTGACGAGGTCGACACTTTACACAAGATACTAACTTTGGCCAGAGTTCCCATTTATAACATTAATCTGCCTTGATGAAGCTATTTGGCGAATCTCCATAGCCAAGCGACGAACCTGTGAAATGGAAAAACTTGTAAGCGGCTATCCTACAAGGAGGTGAAAGTGAAACAGATTCACCCAACAAATACAAGGACCCAACAATAAAGTTTACTGTCATCTTCCTACATATGCCAAAGTGAAGATTGATTCATACAGAAATGGAAGGTTATCTTGATGAAATACAAAAAAAAAAAAAAAAAAAATCCTCGGACCAATAGTGAAATGCAAAAGATTGGTGCAACAATGTGATACCTGAGCAGCAACATCAGAGTCTGAATCAGGTTCTCCGCCTTAAATAAACTCTGTTTCATTGCAAAGGAATAAATAAATCCAAAAGCAGACTATTGATTTATAAATACATCACAAAAGGAACACTCACTGCAAAATCATGACACGTAAACGCTTCCCGTGCAAATAACATCATAATTAATATCGAGTACGATGGATCGGCAACTAAACAGCAAATAGCAACACAAAGCAAAGAAACACACACACACACAAGTAGAATTGGGTACCTGTAGCTCAGCCAATACATCTGATAGTTTCCCATTGTTCAACATCACAGTTCCCGTGTAACCTAATCCACACCGTATATTTTCAGCTCGTACCAAACGCATACACGCCACAAATAAAGAGAGAGAGAGAGAGAGAGAGAGAGAGAGAGAGAGAGAGAGAGAGAGAGAGAGAGAGAGAGAGAGCAAAAGACGCACATACCAGCCCCAACTATGAGGATGATCCTCGACAATCCCATGCCAGCTTGCATAGCCATCGTTGTCGATCAGCACAAAACTTCTCAGAACCCTAACTACGTTCAATCTTTCGTCTGCGTGTGATCGATCAGCTCCGATTTATAGTAGACGAAATTGAGCTTAAATTGGCAAGTCGTATCCTATCGCTATTTAAGATATGGGCCAGAAAAATGTATATTTGGCCGGCCCAATATCGTCGTGAACATTTGTTCAACTTACTATCTCAACTTAATTTTCGGACAAAAGAATAGAATAGTTCACGTGACAAACACGCGCCCGCCATTAGGGTTTTATAACCCCCCAACTGAGCTCTCAGCACTCATCAGCTCTCTTGGTAGTCGTCATCGGCAAACACACGAGCTAAGATCTCAGAATGGGGAAAAAGAAGAAATTCATCGACAAGAAGAAATCAGCGACCTTCCAGCTGATGGCTCGAGACACGTCCGACCCGAATTACTCGTCGTCGGATCGGGTATTCGTTCGGGTCGACGGCAACGTCGACTACACGCCAGAGGCCTTCTTGAACGACGAAGACGGCGGTAATTACGACAGCGGTGAAGAAGATCCTGACGCGAGGTTTGCTGACGCTGATGAAGACGGCGGCGACATTGATGGTTACGGTGATGGTATTACCGGAGCAAATTCTTCCTTGCCCGAGAACATAAGAAGGGAGATCTTGGAGCTAGGTTTTCCTGACGATGGTTACAATTATCTGGAGCATCTCAGGGAGATTAAGAACACTGGCGCTGGTTCGGTTTATTATCAGAATCCAAAAGCTAATTTTGATCGACTGCCTCACGATGTCAAGGTATGATATTACCCTTATTGCATTGATAATTGCCAAAATGACTGTGTTTGGGATATTAAGCATCCGTGTGAACATTTTTGCATGTCGGTTCTGATTTTAATTTGCCCCTAACTAGCGAAGGTTCTATGCTTAGTTGATTTGGGTTGTGTCCTCTGTGTTTCAATAGGCTTATGATGCTTCGAGGGTTGAACTTTCGAAGACGAGTGATGATTTCATGGACAGAATGATGTATAGCGTAGCATCAAAGAGTTCTAATGTAAGATTGCAGAAAGTGTTGGATCCTGAAGTGGCAGCATTGCTGGACGATAGTGACTTGTCGAGGTTTGGGTCTGACGTTGAGGATTTGGAGGAAGATTTCGTTATCAGAGCAAACCTGTTGGAAGAAACTGAGAGTCAAGTTTTGGACGAAGGCACGACTTCTGGCGCCAAATCATCTGTTGGACAAGTACGAAATATGGATTCAATGGTTTCGGCTGTAGCTGAGGATAGGAATCACGGGTCTGTCTTTGGTGCTGAGAATCCCAGAACTCGCCGTCCTCTAGACGAGCAATTTGACATGGTAAGTTTATTTGATTCATTGCATGGATGTTTTTCTCAGCTTGGCTTACGTTAGATACTGTGGGTTCAGTGGTTTAATACGCGTATGTTACTTTGTAGCTTGAACTTGAAGAATATGGTGAAGAGGAGTATGATGATTACATGTATGAGGACGAAGAGTGCCAACCATCCCTCGCGGAAAAGCTTAACCAAGCATTTAAGGACCGTCACTTAGATGGCTTGAATAATAAACTGGAAAAAGAGAAAGATGACAATGAACCCCCAGAACTAGCGGCTGAAGTGATCCAAAAATGCAAGATGTATGCCGAAAACTATGAAAACGAGAGTGATCATGCAGAACAAGACTTGTTTGAAGAAAGCAGCGACGAATCAGAAGTATGGGATTGCGAAACGATTGTGTCGACGTATTCAACTCTAGACAATCACCCCGGCAAGATTGAAGCTCCTGAACCAAGGAGGAGGAGGAAGAAGCTGTTCGAAACTATAGTCGAAGCATCCGAGGATACGCAAGTGATATCTCTCAAAGGGAAAGAGAGAATTCCTGTTGAGTACCTGCCTCACAGTAAGAAACTTGGTGAAGGGAAGACCAAAGAAGTACGCGACGTGAATGGTAAGAAAAACGAGTCATCTAACAAGAAGCCTCGGGGTCAAGAAACGAAGGAGGAAAAGAAAGAAAGGAAGGTAGAGAATATCTCCCAGCTTCTTCCATCACTTATCTTATTAGGGTGGCATCTCTCTCTACGCATGGGTTAGAAAAACATGAAAAATTTATCTGTTTTTCCACTTTTACCGCAGGCAGCTGTAAAATTAGAACGGCGCGAGGCTCGGGTTGTGAAGAAGGAAATGAAAGGACTTTACAAATCTGAAGCCAACCGTGCACAGAGAGTTGCAGCTGTTACTGGCCCATCGTCCATTCACCTAATGTAAACGTGTTATGGTAAGTAGGCTTTTCATTATATAATACCTTAATTCAGTGCTTGATTTCGTTTGTTGAACTGTTTACAGGAACGTGTGCCCTACTACGCATGATATTATCTCAATGTGGTGGCATTATATGATGAGATTTCACATCCCAATATCAGATTTTCTTGAGCCAAGATCGTTGCCTTCAGAAACATTAGTATGATAATCATGTATTTTAGTAGTGTCTCTTTCTTCAATATATATTTATGCATCTGTTTCTTTGTTCCATGAATGGATACTGGATGTTAAAATTTCTCTGTTTTGAAAGTCAGAAAAAGTATTATTATTGTGTGGCTAATTAAGGCTTGACGTTGAAATTCTTACACTCGACTAACGACCTTTGACTCCCACCCTCGCAAAAATAATAACTACCCGGACAAGAATAGAAGCAGTTACCAACCAAACTCAAATCAACAGACGTATTCCTAAGGCCCATTAAGTCCTTCGGAATGGGCCCAGATAAATAATTCCAGCCCAACAACAGCCTCCCAAACGACGCCGTTCCGATTAGGCCAACGCCCGCAGCCTTCGCCGCGTACTCCGCCGGTATCTTGCCCGTGAATCTGTGAACATAACGTCAACGATAATAAAATTAATGTTTAAAAAAAAAAATGGAAAGCAGGCGACCCGACCCGACCCGACCGACACAAACCTGTTGTGCTGTAGAGACAGAGCCGACAGCCTCGGCAACAGTGTCATAAATGCGGGCAAAGGCCCATTCAGCCGATTATGGCTCAAGTCAACGGCCACCAACCCACTCTTAACGAACCCATGTGCGAACACTTACTCCTACTCTCTTGCAATGACCCAAACCCATTGTTCGACAACGTCACTTGCTGGAGCGACGCGTGGCAGAAGAGCGAAGACGGCACCTCGCCGGCGAGCTCGTTGTAGCTCACGTCCACCACCTGGAGAGACGCCTCATTCCGCCGCCGTCGAACGCCAAGCCGCCGCTCAAGGAGTTGTTTCTGATGGAGAGTTCGACGAGCGAGCTAGGAAGAAGGTCTCCGTCGAGATAATTCACCGGCGACGGCCCAAAACTCACAGAGTTGTCGCTGAGGTCTAAGTAGTACAGATTCACGAGTTTCTCAAGCTCGGCAACTCCCCCGACAAGAGGTTCTGCTGAAGCTCTAACCTCTTAAGGCCGAAAATATAGTTAAAGCTACGGGGAACCGAACCCACGAACCGATTGTTGTCCAAGCAAAGCTCTTGTAGCCGCACGAGCGAGCCGATCGAGCCGGGGATCGGACCCGTCAGCGAGTTCTTGGACAGACTGAGCCGGCGGAGGAGGGTGAGGTTCGATAGGGCCGAGCCAGGGATTGGGCCGGCGAAGTTATTGTAAGAGAGGTCTAGGATTTCGAGGTAGGGGAGATCGAACGTGGTTAGGTTCGATAGCGAGCCGTCGTAGCTGGCCTGGTCTAGGGTTAGCTCGGTGACTCGGGCTAGTCCGTACACTATGATGTCGCACCTTAGCCCACATGTGAAGTGCTGTGTGAAGATTGAGTCGCATGGGTCGAATGTGAAGTTCCACGAGCCAAGGCACGAGCTTGGTTGGATCGAGTTAGGGTTTATGGTGGATATTAGGGTTTTAGATTTACGACGTCGTTGGGTGGGTGGTGGAGGAGATGGGTGGAATTGAGGAGAGTAGTAGTAATGTGGTGAGGAAGAGGTAATAATGGCGCAAGAGATTCATTATTTTCTTTTTTTTTCTTTGTGTTGTTTTTGGTCGGTCTCTTAGATCTGATTTTGCTGTTATTACATTTGGTCGAGATAGTGTAGAGATGATAGCTAAGCAAGGAAGCAAGCTCATGTGATGATGGTGTTTTTCTAGAGCTTTGTTGAGATATAAATGTATATAATATATCTTTCGACATTTAAAGGCAGTCAACATGTGTTTCGAGTCTTTCGAGAATTATATACATACTGACTGAAGCTAAGTATCGAGCAGTGACCGAACAAGGACTTGGTATTTGGGGGTCGAAAAGAACTATGGTACAAAATAATACTAACTCCGTTGAAAATCATTCTCATGTCATATTTTTTTATCACGAAACTTTTCCAACGTTTAATTTTTCTTCAAGTTTTATAATCATGCTCCGTAAATATACCATAATCCTTTTCACTATCGGTAGGAGATAAAAAAAAAGCACAGTAACTAAAAAGCATCATCTTTCAATGCACTATATTAGAGCCAAGAAAATTGATTATACTATGTTTCTCTAGTTGGGAATTCCGGCCAGAAATTTCGCCAAGAATCCATATCGATAGAAGTGAAGAGAATAACATACAAAGATTTATAGTGGAAGATGCCCAATAATCTCATCTTCGCATAATTCGCTTTGCTCGGTCCTTTTCTTACAACGGACTTCTCCTGTAATCACTTATGAATCCATCTGTTGAAATTTCTCCTGAAAGTTTGGTTTGATTGAAGAGTCCCTATATAATAGATAAATAATGTAATCATTATTAGAATGCTTAAAAAATTTCTTTGAGTTTGATCATGTTTGCAATTGCAATACTTCCATGTTTCTTCAATCCATCACTTTTCAGTCGATCGCTTTCCTATTACATTCTAATTGTATATAATTAATTAACGTTTAATGAGGATTAAAGAGATATCCAATTGGGTTTTTTTCATTTTTAAATAAACCCAATAAAAGTAAGCCCAACTATAAAATGCCCAAATGTTAGGTTTCTCTTTCATCTTCATTCTTCAAGTTTCAACGAACGCTGCATATAAGAACCAAACTCATCCATGGAGGCTCACCTTATTATCAGTTATCAGCCCTACCATATATCTTCTGCCGCCGGCCGCCGGGGCGTTTGGCCGACCCCTCTGACGTTCCGTCGCTGGTATCAAGCTTTTCTGACTAATGTTCTTTTTTTTCTATGAGAGATAGCTTGCATTGAAAAGTTATAAGTTATATAGCTTTGTTTAGCATTGTATAGGCTTTTTAATTAAATAATGTGAAAAAAAGTAATATTTATTGAGTTAGAGCATCTCCAATCGATACCCAAAAATCCAAAATATTACTAAAAGTTTTCCAACCGTACACCAAACGCAAACTCAAAATGCGTTTTCATCTTATCTCTCATGTTAACTCATATGTGCGTTTTGGGAATGAGATATCCCAAAATATGCGTTTGATGTTTTAAAAATTACAATACATACCCTTATTATTTTTAATTATTAAATTACCCATATAAAAAATCACAAAATAAATAAAAATATATAAAAGGACTCCTGTTATTAATAATTATTTTTTCTACGTTTTTTACATGAAAAAAAATATTGAGTTTTATTATTAATTTTGTGAAATTATTTTTTTCAATCGAACTTAAAATAATAGTATGGTCTGATTTGTAAAGTTGTAAATTTCATGGGTAATATTAAAAATCGGAATGGCCTTTAAATTTGCGAATTGGTTTATCGGTTGGAGAAGAATTACTGCATTTTGAGTTTGAGAATGCGTTTGGATTTGAGAATGCATTTTTCGGTTGGAGATGGTCTTAGGATGGTTTTTGGAAGATTTAACAAAGTGGGGTAGATCGCACCCATTAGGGCAACGTCGCGACCATTAGGTGCAACGCCGCGACGCTCCCTTAAGAAATGGGTGAGGGGCGACGCTCATGTGATTTACATAATAAAAATTAACAAACGCATATAATTTATTGTTTGTTTCACGACGACTAAAATGATATGCATATCTTATATTTTTCGAATATCAAAAATGTTTAATTGTTTTGTAAATTCATTTCAATTAAAGTATTTTTTAGTTTATAAAAATAAAAATATTTTCAACTACTGAAAAATATAAGATATGTATATCATTTAATCGTTGTGAAACACAAACATAAATTAGATGCTTTTGTTGATTTTTATTTTGTAAATCACATGAAATAACGACGATTTTATGATTTGGTGGATAATATAATTAATAAATATAAAATAAGTAAAATAAAAAAAAAATTGTCGCCCCTAATGGGGGCCAGGTTAGAAAAGAAAAAATAAAAAAATAAAAAGGGAGCGTTGCACCTAATGGTCGCGACTTTGCTCCTAAAAGGTGCTATCTACTCTATTTTGTTAAATCTTACTTAGTTCAGTAAACATTACCTTTTTCACATTATTTAATTTAAAAAGCCCATTGTATATGCATTTGTATCGGATTTTCTTATTTTCTTAATGAGTTTCATTATCTTCTTGAAAAATGGCATGTCACGGGTATTAAAATTAATAAAAGTTCTTTCCGACGTACGTACCACTTTAACATACAATTCAAATCTACGTGTGATTGCTTTTAACCAGTAACCATCTTGTAATCGTACGGATCCGTCCCATATAGTAGTTTTAATATTATATCACATCACATCAATCAAATTATCAAACATTATTTTACGAGATGTGATAAGGGAGCCACATGGGTAAAACACATTGGATTTGCAATTGCGAAACCACCTTTTCTAAAAGTGCGTAACAGTAACAATATATTCATCTACATTTAGACAAGACAAAGAATTATATTACAGAAATCGTCTACATGACGGCTTGATAAGAGTATAGATTTCTATATTTTTTAAGCCACCTTACCATCCTAATAACGCGCTCGTTCTTTTATTATATTGTCCTATCCTATTGTTACAATAAGTAGGTAAGATCTCTCCATATTAGTTCCCATTCCCAACACCATATTTCAATAAAAAGCCAGGCAAGCTTTTTCATGACAAAAAACAAACGTGCAATTTTCTTTTAAATGCTTTTCTAGTGGCGAACAAAAGATTAAAACCGAACTCTCGATTGCCAAATAAGTTGTAGGAAAACCTAACTTAATTTGTCCACGACGCACTATTAATACAAAAAGAGCTCGTCTATAATTAACCACGCACAAAATACAACTTGCCTTTACTCGTGGATTGCCACGTATGTAAAATTGTAACATAGGCTAGAAAAAAAAAACAGTAATATGCACAAACTTGGCAATACAATATAACAATAGAGAAGGTTAACATCTCTAAAAAAAAGATATATATTCAATTTGAATAATAACGTTTCAACTAATTGGTGTCTTGGTCTCGACGATGAGCTGTATGGGTAGGTAAAGTAGTGCCGCCGCCGCCGCCATTTGCAGGGGAAAGAAGAGAAGTGCGATCCTCTGCCAATAGCAATTGGGATTGTACGCAGTGAAAATCAAGAGACCGAGCAAGACAAGAACTGAGAGCCCAGAGAGTGAAACCCTTATTACATGAGGCACACCACCTTTGACCACCTGGGCATACCTCGTCGAAGCCAATGCCAAGATTGTAATGGGATATGAATATGCCCACCAAGCTACGTTGTACCTTCTCATTGACTTCTTGAAAAGTGATGGTCGGCATGCCTATATATTGTGTAATAGACAAACACCATAATTAACAAAGATGAGATTTTTGAGAGATATGTGTGTAATTATTAGTAAAGAATGGGTAGAATCCAACTGTATATAGGGGTGGGATCGGGTCGGGTATTCGGGTATCGGGGTCTTCGGGTCGGGTACCCGAAAAAATCGGGTATTAATTTTTAAACCCGATCCCGACCCGATCGAATTTCGGGTACCCGGCAATCGGGTACCCGAAACCCGTCGGGTACCCGCGGGTCGGGTTCGGGTTTCTGTTTTTTTTTTTACAGTATGCTTAATTGAATAAAAAGAAAACTTAAGTTAGACATCGAAGAACTCGTAGGTTCATAACAACAGAAGAATACGAAGAAGAAGAGTCTACAGAGCTGCGCCGCCCCATACAATCCCAACACCCACTACGAAGATGGGAAGAAATCCAAGGCTGAGGGGCACGGGCCGCACGGTGGTGAAAGGCACGGCGAGGGGCGATGGCACGGTGATGGCACTGTGACGGCGCGGAGGAAGGGTGATGTGAGGTGGGTGGTCTCATGGTCTGCTTGGCCTTCTGCTATGCCGTGCGTCTGTGTGTGTTTTAAGTTTTTTTTTTTTTTTTTTTTGATATTGTGTATCGATCAGTATGGACGTTGGTGTGTGTGGTGTGGTGTGTCGTGCAATGTGTGTGTGGTGTGTGTCTCGAGTGTGTGTGTGTGTCTCGATGTGTTGTATGGGTGGTCTTGTGGGTGTGTGTGTCTTGGTATGTGTGATTGTGTATGGGGTTGTGTGTTGTTGGGGTTGGTGTGTGTATTGTCGCGAGTGGGTGTGTGTTGGTATGTTAATGGACTAGATAATTTTTTTTTACTAACATATAATCGGGTAGATCGGGTACCCGATCGGGTTTTCGGGTAGCAATATGCTACCCGAAACCCGACCCGAAATATAACATCGGGTATCGGGTTTAAACCCGATACCGACGAAACCCGACTTTTCAACTTCCGATCGGGTAAAACCGATCGGGTCGGGTCGGGTACCCGATACCCGACCCCGATTGCCCACCCCTAACTGTATATGGGATGTAAAAGGCACCAATTGAAGCGATATAGATTAATTAAATTAATAGAAAGAAAACAAGAGTAGTTGCTAAGACATCAAGATCGTCGTGGGGTGAATGCAACGCCTTTGTTATATAGCACTTTTTGTCCTCTTTCTTAATATTTAATTAAGATAAACTAATCAATGCCAAGTCTTCGATCCAACTAGGCCAGTGAAAGCAAGCAAAAGGCAGATTTCTTACGTCTCTTTTCCTAATTCGATGATGAATATAAGGTGTGGCGAGATATTAAAAAATATTACTAGTAAAAAGAGCAATCAATATTTTTTTTTATTATTTTTTTTTGTTTTTTTTTTTCTCTTACCAGTGACGCGAAGAGGAAAAGTGACAGGAAGAACAGCATCTTTGAAGGCGTATCGAAGGTTCCCGAGATAGAGTACCATGCCAGGCTGGCAATGCTCGGCGCGGCGAAGAACAGGGAAAACACCGGCCGGAGCATCGCCGGCAGGCGGTCGCTGCCGGACAACCTCTGATACAGAGTGACGAAGAGCACGAGGTAGTGAACGATTCCCAGCGAGAACAGAAACACCGAAACCTCCTTCCACTCCATCTTTGCGGCGGCGCGTGAGCCCACTAGGTTTCCGATCACCGTCAGCTGACTGCTCGGGTTCGCCGCCGCCGACAGAAACCTCTTGCCTGCAATAAAAAAAAAAAAAATTCAAAACCTTTTCAGTAAAAAAAAAAAAAAACTCAATTTTTTCATCGCTCTCTCTGTTCTCCTCACCTTTAGTGAACCATTGGCCGTAGATGGCGACGTCCAAAACGACGACGGGGACGGCGAAGAACCACCACAAGACGACGAAGACGACGTCGTGCGGCACGACGAACGGCGCAGATTCGAGGAGGACGAGCCACGAAATCCAAGGGGCAAAGAAGTAATTCACGCCTACGTGGTGCATGAACTCTGCCTTGACGGCGTCGAAGGAGAAGAGGCACTTTAGGCCGTACAAGATAGACAACAGTACGAGGGCGAGCAAGGAAAGCGACCATGCTGTGGTAAGAATCGTCGAGTAAAGAAACCTCGTATTCTCATGGTGGTGAGAAGTAGATTGGAGTATGACCTTCCATAGCAGAGTTTGCCAGCCTAAGGAGAGGGTGATTCTGAAATGGCCGGCGTGGATCTTAGAGACGACGATTGGCAGTGATATCGAGCGATCTTTTGGAGTTTCCGATGTGGGATTCTGGTCGGAGATTGATGAGTGTTTGATAACAGAGGGAAGAACGTCTTGAATTTCCATTGTTTATATTATTTTTGTTAGAGTTCTATTGATGATATGTTTGAGTTCGAACACAGGGAAAGAGGGTATTAAATAAGGCGAAGGTATGGAGGGGTTTGTTTTACTTTGACTTTTTTAAGACGCACATAATGTCCCAAGTGGTTAAATTTAATTTCAAATGTTTATCTAACCATTTAATTATATACCTAGTAAGTAAATAAGGATATAATATGAACGATAAAATGGCCCATACCATAACCCAAGAAATGAGAAGGAGAAGAGATTTCGATAATCTGGTTATCATTGATAATTAATGAATAAATAAGCTACAATATTTGAAATTTTTAATGTGTAGTTCGCTTTTGGTCAAAGATAATAATAAAAGCATACTATTAACTTTAATTAAATGGTCTACACTCTACTAGTGAAAATCGACTCGAATACTTTGGTAAACGCAAATAAGCCTACGATGATAATTCAAGTAAGTTTGAATAATATGTGGTCGGGAGTTATTTATCTCGTTGACAATCTTTATTTGTTTAGTTACGTTATTTTCAAATAATTCTGATTAAGGCATGTTACTATTGCCCTGAGCCTTGATATAATAATAATAGTAAAATAATAATAATAAACTGGATCTCTTCAATTTGATTTTTAAGTGGGCCGATTATTATTGAGGCGTGGTGGTAGTCTTGCTCTTGATACAAAATTGAAACCCATATTCGTACGAATAAAATAAAAAAAAATAGATATTCGAGCCATCTATTTTTGACAGATTTTTCATTTAATTGAATTGTACAACAAGCATAGAATAAAAAATACTAAAACAATGTCATCGTCAATGTAATGTCACCCGAAAACCCATTAAACCCGAAATCCCACACCCTATAAATTACCACATTAACTCAAAACGCTAAATCTCATCATAGAAATTAAGAAAATCTTACAAAAAAATATTCGATTATACTCGCATTTCTCTTCGTCTCATTCTCATTTCTCCAAACATCAAACGTGGTGATATTAAGCAGGGTGATATTCTCCCTATATCTTCAGAGATCGAAGTGACATTGGACATCTCAAATCGCAAGAATCGGGTTCGAAGCAGCTACAGATCCATCTGACAATGTTGACGAAGTTCGAGACGAAGAGTAACCGAGTTAAAGGCCTGAGTTTTTCATAGCAAGAGGCCGTGGATACTGGCGAGTCTTCACAGTGGTGTGGTCCAGCTATGGGATTACAGAATGGGAACGCTCATCGATCCGACGAGCATGATGGCCCCGTTCGTGCCGTCCATTTTCACAAATCTCAGCCGCTTTTTGTTTCTGGAGGTGAATTCTCTCGTTCAGTTTGTTTTTTTAGATTGATTGTCGATTTATTAATGATTTTTCACATAAACATGCGTCGATGATTTGGATTTCATTATTCTGTAGAGTGCTCATTGACATTTGAGTTGCTTGAAATTACAGTAGGTTATCGTCCTCTTTTCTTCTTCCACCTGATGGATCATCAGATAATGTGGCATTTGTGACCTTTTATTTATTCTGCTTCGTATGGAGATGACAGACTGTTTGTTCATTTTTTTATTTTTTTAGTAGAAGATTTGCTATTTTGCTGAGTCTTATAGGCACTACACATTGCAGGTGATGATTACAAAATCAAGGTCTGGAATTACAAACTGCACAGATGTCTGTTCACTCTACTTGGCCGTCTCGATTACATCCGCACGGTTCAATTTCATCACGAATATCCGTGGATTGTAAGTGCGAGCGACGACCAGACGATTCGAATATGGAATTGGCAGTCGCGGACTTGCATTTCTGTGTTGACTGGGCACAATCATTACGTAATGTGTGCCTCCTTTCACCCTAAAGAGGATCTCGTTGTTTCCGCTTCTTTGGATCAGACCATTCGTGTCTGGGATATTGGCTCCTTGAGAAAAAAAGTCCGTCTCCCCTGCCGATGATATACTGCGCCTTCCTCAAACGAACGCAGATTTCTTTGGCGGGGTCGACGCTGTTGTGAATATGTGTTGGAAGGCCATGATCGAGGGGTTAACTGGGCCTTGTTCCATCCTACTCTCCTTTGATAGTTTCTGGAGCAGATGACCGCCAAGTTAAAATATGGCGAACGAACGGTAGTTTTGGCCTAACCTTTGGCTTCATTATGTGCTATAAGTCCGTGATACGCCCTTGTCTTTAGATTTTTGTTTTCTCGTTTTGCGTTATTGCTTATCAGATACAAAAGCATGGGAAGTCGACACGCTGCGAGGACACATGAACAATGTTTCGAGGACAGCGGTATGATCGTATTTAAAATGGAGAGAGAGCGGCCCGCCTTTTCTGTTGCCGGCGATGCTGTCTTCTACGTCAAGGACCGATTCTTGCACTGTTTCGAGTGTTCAACTCAGAAAGACGCTCAGCTGATACCGATACGCCGCCTGGTTCAAGTGGCCTGAACCAAGGGCCTCGAACCCTTTCTTACAGCCCGACGGAGAACGCTGTCTTGATTTGCTCCGATGCTGAAGGAGGATCATACGAACTCTACGTCGTTCCCAAAGATGGCACGGCAGAGGCGGCGACACAGCGCATGATGCGAAGAGAGGCGCTGGAAGTTCGGCGGTTTTTGTGGCTGGAAACAGATTTGCTGTGCTCGAAAGGAGCACCAACCAAGTCTCGGTCAAGAACCTGAAAAACGAGGTGGTGAAAAAGAGCCGCCTTCCTATCGGTACTGATGCTATATTCTACGCAGGCACCGGAAATCTTCTGTGCAGGTCAGGATAGGGTTGTCGTCTTTGACCTTCAACAAAGGGTCGTATTGGGGGAACTTCAAACGCCCTTAGTGAGATATGTGGTGTGGTCGGGCGATATGGAGAGTGTTGCTTTGCCGAGCAAGCACTCCATTGTCGTTGCTGATAAGAAGCTTGCCCACCGCTGCACGCTCCACGAGAACGTTCGTGTCAAGAGTGGGGCGTGGGACGACAATGGGGTGTTCGTCTATACTACGCTGACGCACATCAAGTACTGCCTTCCCCAATGGTGATAGTGGGATCGTAAAAACTTTGGACGTCCCAGTTTATATTACGAAGATATACGGCAGCACTGTCTTTTGCTTGGACCGCCAAAGAAAAGCCGTCCCATAATCATTGATTCGACGGAATACGTCTTCAAGTTATCCCTGCTGAGGCAGAAATACGACCAGGTGATGAAGATGATCAGAAACTCAGAGCTCGTTGGGCAGGCCATGATCGCTTACCTACAGCAGAAGCGTTTCCCGCGAGTCGCTCTTCACTTCGTGAAGGACGAAAGGATTCGATTCCCTCGAAAGCGGCAACATTGAGAAGGCGCTCGAATCTGCTAAAAAGATCGACGAGAAGGATTACTGGTACAAGCTGGGCGTTGAGGCGCTTCGTCAGGGAAGCGCTGGCATCGTCGAATACGCCTATAAGAGAAGCAAGAACTTCGAGAGGCTATCCTTCCAGTACTTAATCACTGGAAATCTCGGCAAACTGTCCAAAATGATGAAGATCGCCGAAGTCAAGGAAGACGTCATGGGCCAATTTGACGACGCGCTGTACCTCGGTGACGTAAGAGAGCGAGTCGGGATTCTGGAGAAGGCTTTCCAGTTGCCTCTCGCTTACATAACGGCTTCAGTCCACGGCCTCAACGAAGACGCCGAGCGCCTCGCTTCGAAACTCGGGGATAGCGTCCCTTATCTCGCACGAGGCAAGAAAGCTTCGACCCTACTTACGCCCCCTAGCCCAGTAATATGCGCCGGTGATTGGCCGCTGTTGATGGTGAGCAAGGGCATATTCGAGGGCGGCCTAGACGATAATAGTGGCCGAGGAGGCGTAGACGAAGAATACTACGAAGAAGATGCTGCAGATGCTGACTGGGGCGAGTCTTTGGACATTAACTTGCAAAACGGAGAAGACTTGAGCTCGGCGCTCGAAGGAGGAGAAGTCTCCGACGAGGAAGGAGGTGGATGGGACCTCGAAGACCTCGAGCTCCCGCCCGACATGGAAACGCCGAAGGCATTAGCCGCCCGAAACGCTCGTTCTTCGGCGTTCGTAGCGCCAACCCTCGGCGTGCCCGCGAGCCAAATTGGACGCAGAAGTCGTCGTTACTAACGACTCGTTAACCGCCGAACACGCAGCCGCCGGGAATTTCGATGCAGCGATGCGTCTGCTCAGCCGACAACTGGGCATCAAGAACTTCGCACCGCTGAAGTCCCAATTCGTCGACCTTCCCTCGGAAGCCACGCTTTTCTCCGCGCCTTTTCGTCCGCGCCGCCGTCTCAACTCGCATTGGAGAAAGCACGGAGCGAGCCGACGGGCCCCAACGCCCGGGGCCCGCCCGCCCCCGTCTTCAGCTTCTCCAATTGGACGAGAGGCTCAGGGCGGGATACAAGGCGACGACCGTGGGAAAATTCTCCGACGCGCTCAAGCAGTTTACGGCCATCCTTCACGCCATCCCTCTGATCGTGGTTGAGACGAGGAGGGAGGTGGACGAAGTGAAGGAACTGATCGCCGTGGCGAGAGAGTACGTCCTCGGCCTGAAGATGGAGCTGAAGAGGAGGGAGTTAAGGGACGACCCGCCACGTCAGCAAGTATTAGCGGCGTACTTCACTCACTGCAACCTTCAGCTTCCCCACGCCCGACTCGCGCTGCAGAAAGCCATGGCCGCGTGCTACAAGGCGAAGAACGTGGGCTACGCAGCGAACTTTGCGCGGAGGCTTTTGGAGACTAAATCCGAGCAGCGAGAATCAGGCGAAGAGGGCCCGACAGGTTTGTCAGGCCGCCGAGAGGAACGCGAAGGATGCTTACGAGCTGAATTACGACTTTAGGAACCCTTTCGTTGTTTGCGGGGCCACCTACGTACCGATTTATAGGCGGCAAAATGACGTGATTTGCCCTTACTGCGGCGCGCATTTCGTTGTGGGCCAGCGAGGGGAGGTGTGCGGCGTTTGTGAGATTGCTGCGGTTGCACTGATGCTTCGGGCTTGTTGTGCTCGCCTTCGCAGGTTCGATGATTTTGTATCCTTTTTTGTGAAACTATATATATATCCTTTGCTATATTTGCTTTTTATCTTACTATACTGTCTCTCGCTAGTTCTCTTTTCTGTTCTTTTTCTTTTTTGTTTTGGTGTAATAAGGCACTGTAACATATTGTTTTTGTAAAAAAATGTTGTACAGCCAAGTGAATGGGCTCTCATTATATACGTTGTTCAATTAGAGATCAATCGACATATCGAAGATGGCAACGTTGGGCATATAATTCGTAGTTTCGGTGAAGCAAACACAGTATAATAATTTCGTTCGAATAGATTTGCTTCACCAACTCAAAGCATACGCTAATAACGCTTTTATTCTCTTCATATGCATTTAAACCTTATAATCATATATATGCAAAGATTGCATGGCATACATTAATGAAAACTCCCACTATAACACTACACCTTAATACAAAGGGGACATAATCGTCCCCATTTTACTTACATGCATACACAACAATAATATATATACACACTAATAAATTTTAATAACTATAGAACTATATATACCACATTTTCCTTTATATGCCTAGGCTAATAATAACAATACCAACACGTCATAAACCTCCACGTCACATCGTCGACTAATTACGTGGAGGCGCATTACACTTGTCATGCACACTATGCTGACGACAGCACTTATTAATATCCAAGCTTATAAGTAATAACAATAATAACAATATAAATTTAAAGGTACCATGGAAAATTGATGCCATTACAGTTGCCTTCCCACATTCCAATGCAGCATTTGCAGCTTCGCGCACAATCTGAAACGAAGTGTCCTTCACAGCTTCTTCCCACATATGCGAGTCGTCCACCGCCGGCAAATTCACATTCAGACTTCCATTATCCACTGCTGCTCACATACCCACCACCGCCACGGCTCGCCGTCGACGGCGCCGACGCCGACGCCGGAGATGGATCGAACAAGTTCATCGTCGTCACAGCAGCAGCAGCAGGTGGTTTGTAATAACAGCCCATCTGCTCTGCTGCTGTTGATCATGCTATTCATCGTCGTCGTACGGACTTTATTATTATCCTCGTACGGCAGGTGAGTGTGGCCGGGGAGGTTGACCTTAGCGTCTGGTCCGTACAGCTTGCGAGCCGCCTTGTCGCAGGCCAAGGCAGCTTCGCGGGCCGTCTCGAAAGTGCCGAGCCACACTCGGGACCCGCGGTTCGGTTCGCGGATCTCCGAGACCCATTTTCCCCACGTGCGCTGCCTCACCCCCTTGAACGTGCACGTGCCGTTCTCGGGGCCGCCTTTGCCCCTCATGCAACCTTTCCTAGAGCTTGCTTGGGCGATCGGCGCCTTTTCATAGGCTTCTTCTCTCTTTTCTGCGCCGCCCTTGCTTTGAGGAGAAGCCATGTTGTTGTTGTTGTTGAGCATTATTTAATTAAGGGTTTTCCTTTTTTGAGGGGTTTATTTTATTTGGCGTACGTCTTGTCTTGATGGTGAGGAATGGTGAAGAGAGAAATGGAGGAGGCGACGACGATGATGATATGTTGATGTTATTGAAATTTTTGGAATATATATAGAGAGAGATGAATATAGAGGAGGTCATGCATGTGTGTGTTTTTATTTGGATTACTAGCTACGTGTCTTGGGCAGAGGGTGTTCATGGCTACATGGCACTGCATTTTGGCTTTATCGTGTCGTCATGTTGAGTTGTTTTTATGTTATAATTTATGACTTTGGTTGGAAAATTTTCATGCACATCTTTATTATGTATAGTGAGACCAGATGTATAAGAGAATAAAGCTGAATTTGAATTGCATTTGGAGTTAAAGATGGCTGATTTTATACGACATTGTTTTGGAACAAATTAAACAAATTTTTTAAATGTATAGAATTCCGAGGCCAAATTTAGCATTTTTTACTAATTACATTAAATTATTGTTTAATCTAAATTTTGAGAAAATGGGAGTACCAGCAGATTGATATACTGTGGGCTAAAAGACATGGATAGCATTTAATTGCGTGAAGTGGGGACTTAGGTTGTCTCTATGCGAGATGTGGGAAGAACATAAGAGTTGGTTGAATGTATATGTAATATAATAATAAGGTGCATTGAATATAGTATGGTGTCACTTCTCTAGGCTAGAAGAAAACAATATAGAATACATAAGAGATAGAGCTGCAATTACTCACATGGAAACTCAAGAAATATTAAATAAAAAACTTCGATCGAAGGGATATGTATTAGCAATGTTCTATGTACTTTCTTCAAATTCTTGCAGGGCCACACGTGTACTTAATGACTTTGACTCTTGCAAGAATAGTGGAAGGAGATATGAGCTGCTTTGATTCTTATCCTCGAAGAATCTAATTTGAAAAACGGCATAAAATATAAATCATGCCCATTTACCAACTACCAAGTTCATATTGAACTTCTAGAGAAAAAGAAAAAGGATGAGGATTCGATTTTTTAACTATTTATTTAGTATATGTTTCTCACAGGAACATCATCGGTCAAAATACATGTTTTCTTCACAAATCATGTTTTCTTCACAAATCAAGACCTTTCATTTAATTTCAAAAATTAAAGAAGTGGGATGAACAAGCCATAAACAAATAAGCAATACACACATCTTTTTTACCTCCAATTTCTTCTATAACATAGTTCAATATACTTTTGATAGGACAAACGAGCCCACTAAAGTTTCTTATCAAAATCCATCTAAGTCGACGTAAATACGATTCTCCTAATTTAGAGAGTATGGAATAAGGATCTTGATGTTCTATTTAAATTAATCAATCGCCACATCTCCTTCTTGACGTGTGAGAAAAGAAAGGATATATCATTAATAACGAATTTCCCCTTTCGAGAAAATGGCATATCTGTAATAAAGTCAAACATGCGTGTATTTTGTGTAATTATACGCCACCATGTTGATTTGCTATATAAATAACTGATTATATCTCAACACTACCACGAGTTACATTTTGACGCGTAGATTTCGGCATTTGATCGGAAGGAAAATCATCGAAGATGTCCAGCGGCGAAGGACAAGTTATTGGTTGCCACACCGTTGATGCGTGGAAGGAGCACTTTCAGAAGGGTGTTGAGACTAAGAAACTGGTAAATTTTTTATTCGCATTAGGGTACTATGTAGATGCTTTAATTGGTGTTTTTTTTGAATGATTTCTGTATGATTTACTATCTGGGCTGGCTTTGAACCCTTGATTTTGTCGCTTTTATACGCCGGCTTGTTGTTTCTTGTTTAGGGATTTTCTAGAGTTTGCAATCGTTTCTTTGATGGCCTCATTTATAATTTCTTGTTTCATAGTCGTTGCTTTACGATACTAAGAACACGTTCTTGCTTAGGTTGTAGTAGATTTCACTGCATCGTGGTGTGGACCGTGTCGTTTCATCGCACCTATCTTGGCCGAGATGGCCAAAAACACGCCTGAGGTTATCTTTTTGAAGGTTGATGTTGATGAGCTCAAGGTACACCACCCTTCCTTTTAATACCCCCCACACTATTCATTCACTCTTTGAAGTACAATATCAACCCTTAAAATGGGGAGATTAGGACAGGGGATCTTCTGATCGAAGTCTAAAAGAAGGTGTTGTTTGTCTATTCTTTCCTCTTATGCAGAGTGTTTCAGAGGAGTATGAGATTGAGGCTATGCCCACTTTCTTGTTCATTAAAGAAGGCAAAGTAATTGACAAGGTAGTTGGTGCTAGGAAAGAGGATCTTCAGGCGAAAGTTAGCCTTCACAGTACCTCCACAGCTTCTGCTTAAACTGCATCTGATGCTTAATAAATAAATATGATGTGCGTAGTCCTGGGACTGTAATAATCTGCTGCTTGCTTTTGTGTGGAGTGTAATGAAATGCTTATGGATGCTCTGCTCTGTTGTTCTTGTGGTTTAATCTGATGTGAATTTTCTAAAGTGAAGTTTGTTTTTGAGAATCTCTGGTCAATAACGATGACTGAGAGCATCCTGCAATGCAATGAATCCTACTAACGAAAAGTTTCGTTTTTTTTATTGAGAACTGAAATCATAAAGGTCCCCGTTAAAATAAAATTAGGAATTTGGAAAATAAAATATTTAATATAATAAATCCAAGATAGTAGTGGAAAAAATGAATTTTTTTTTTTCGAGCGAGCCAAATTGGCGGCGGCGGAGGCCGTGGAGGAGCGGCGCAGAACTCTGTTTCCCAAATTATCTTTTTTCAATATCTTCTTCTGCCGCAAATTCTCTGTCTTTCCTCTCTCGTCTTATAATCCTCAGTCTGCATCAGAACTCGAACGCACCTGCAATTTCCCGTCGAAACAAGTAAGTACGATATCCCTTTTACATACTTAAAGATTTAGCTTTTGTGTTGGGCTTTCGATGTTGGTTATTTGGTTTCCATGTACTATGTCAAATTTTCAAGCTTGAAGCTTTAGCTGGTCTAATCCCCTTTGAAACCAATATCTCGTTGGCGTACCAATTGGGAATCTTGAAGATATAAATTTAAGGTTTTCAATAGTATGGAACATCTTCATCTTATGTCTGAAAAATTGCAAGCCTCAAATGGTATGTCTCGTTTTGGACAAAGAAGTACCGATGATTACCTATTTCTTGGCCATCCGCTGTAACAACAGCTCTTTAGGATTCTGTGTTTAGTGGCAAAAGAAGTGTTTGCTGCTTACCAAAAGTGAAATGACAAATGTTAATCGAATTTCGAAGAACTTAAAAACACAATCATCTACGATGGATGAAGAGTTGCGAGCTTAGCCTGTCCATGGTAATGATTCTTTTCTTACCTTATATACTTTTTTATCTTATGGGATGCTTGCCTGCCCTTTACTACGATTTAATGTAAGTTCTAGCTCTACTTTCATAGTATTTTTACATGAAGTTGGTATCATATCATCGTTATATAGTTGATATCATATGCCATGAGCTGAGGGCATATTGTCTGAAGCTCAAGCTCAACTACTTGGAATAATTGGTATATTTGAATCCCTAACAGGCATGTAAGTTAGTTAGTTCAAGTGATGATGCTTTCATTCTCCGTTAGCTAAATAATTTCTTCGTCGATAGATTATTATATCTAACCGAACAAAGCACGGGAGTTGAGATGAGATAGCAACTCTTGTTTGTAACAAACATGTTTTGCTTAGCTTCACCAAACTGATGTGATTCGCAAGAACGACATCTCATCCATAACGAAAGCTTCCAATTCACAATGCAGTTTGAACTTCGAATGCACTTCCCTTGTAATTTACTCTATTAATGCGATGAATGCGACGTGTTTTTGGTCTTTTTCGATTGATCTTCGTATGCTTGGTGATTAATTGTTTCTTACTTTCTGTCAAATTCAGGCAGTGAAATTGCTCCTAAGAGCTGTTTCGACGTTTTATTACATTCTTTGCAGAACTGAGACAATATAACTTTGGATACGTCGAAAAATACGTAGGCTGTTGCTGTATATGGTCTCCCGATACGCAGGATGGTGAGTATTTTTTTCTCTTTTCGTACGTATTTACGTATTTTTATCTCGTATTTTTCGAATACGATAGTTTTTTTTTATGGCAGCAAAGAAGGCTATAATGCAGAATACTACAACGTTGATAGCATCGTATGGTCTTCGTAATTGACAATGTTTTAGGTTGTAACTGAAACGACAAGACAAGACATCCTTAGATATACCATCTTACATATTTTTAATCGCACGCTAATCCTTGCATTAATTAAATTGTCATTTGGTGAATTATCCGTATTTTTTTAATAGTAATCTTGTTTGCATTGATGTAGCAGGTTAATGACATATTAGGAACTTGGATTTAAGCTCCAAAGTTGTCATTTTCCGGGATTATTAGCAAGTATATATATTATCGGTAAGTTGTCAAGAGTTCCAATGTTGGAAACCATGATTATGATTATATAGTTTATAAACACCTAATCTTGACGTTATTATATAGATATTTTTTCCCTCCTACGTGTTTCTTGTCATATTTATTTGACATTTAGGATGATGTTTGATGAAAATACAATTTAATATTTTGCATTTTTAATACGTATATTTAATACACTCGGAAGGTGGGTTTTCAATGTATTATTCATTGACTTCATATATAATCTTCCCCCACCTAATACCACAAAAAAATATAAAATTTAACTAGAGAGAGAATGGAAAATTGAATAATTTAAACTAAAATATATCCTACGTGTGTACCTGTCGCCTAACTATACGCAAGCGTACAACTAACTATATTTCTCCATAAACATTTGTCATAAAATAGCCAATACAATAAAATGTAGAGAAAAAAATTAAATACTACGCCCACCTCATAAATAGATTAACAAGCACACAATTCAACTCAACCGACGACCGTGGCCTAACTAACGGTTAAGGCAACAACTTATTAGCAAGAATTTATTACTCTAATCCCTTTTGTCTTAATTGTGAGATTAAGATTACTATTTTTATTTCATGTCCACCAACTGGTGGTTATGTTCTCTAACATCCGAGCCTTGAGAGGCTAACAACAAAGCTTAGCTATAGTGTTTCGATAGAGAAGAAGCTATACTCTTTTATTTATTGCGTATTTTATTCAAGAATGGAAGGTTGTGGGATTCATCAATGTAATCTTTCTTATTTGTTATGAGAACCCCTTTTGAAAAAAATGATTTTTTTTTTATTAAATAATAATTTCGGTTGGTATTATTATTCAATGATAAGAAGGGTTGGTATGTTCCCTTGGGATCATTTTTTGTCTCATTTTGTTTTGGGAGATGAAACCATCTCTCTCTTTCTCACCTCAGTTTCAATCTTTCTTGCATCTTATAAAGTGGGCACACAAAGTACAAAGAATGATCCCTTCATAATGATTGTACTATCAATTTCTTTTAGTTCTTGAAAAGAAAAAAAGAATTGTACTTTTAGTTTCTTTGAAGCTCTTCGACTTTCGATCTTCTGCTGTGAGCTTTGTAACAGTTATTACAAGGAAAAGCTGCTTGCTTTTGATGATGATTGGTAAAGTCGACCCTTCTCTTCTTCTTCTTCTTCTTCTTTCTTAATAAAGATGCTCCTTTTCTTCACATCGATCGCACGATTGTGCTATAGCAGAAACTGATGAAGAAATCCCAGAACTTCATAATTCTTCTTTCACCGAGTTAGAACATAACTTCATATTGTTTTCCTTCACTTTCAGGTGAAATCTTTCTTTCATACAAAAGACTCGAAGACACAATTTTCTGTTAAGATTCATCCAAGAAATGGCTTCGTTCTATTCAATCGACGAAGAAAACATGATTCCCAATTCTTACCACCTCCAGCCATCGCTATCCTACTCAACAAATATTTTGCCCGAAAATTCTTCGTCGGCCATCTCTCAAATGCCTAATAACTACGGCCTGTCTCTCACCTTGGGATCTCAACAAGCTCAACCCCTCCTTCATCAGATGACCTCCGACGAGTCGAACAACAATCACTACTCCGCGAACCACTCGAGCTTCTCCTCAGCGTTAGGCCATCATCATCATCGCCGGACGACGAAGAAGAATTGAAGAACCTGCAATACTTATCATTCGTCGACAATCAACAAGTCGCAAACAATTTCCCCATCGATGACAATAACGCAACGACGAACAGCTCGTCGAGATATCTCAAGGCGGCCCAACAACTCCTCGACGAGCTCGTCAGCGTTCGCGGAGCGCTTCACGATAATAATAATAATAACAAGGTCGATTCGAATAAGCTCGACTGCTCTCCTTCGGAAAATTCCGTCGATCCCAAGCTTTCGGCCTCCGAGCGCCAAGACCTTCAGGAAAAGGTCGCAAAGCTCTTCGGCCTTTTAGACGAGGTACGTACGATGCCAGGTATTTGTACAAGCCACTATATATATATATGTATATATATATATATAAATATATATGTATATGAGGTGCTTTCTCATCCTGACACCAATCTGTTTTAGGAAGGACACTTCGATTCGTAATAGTATTTATTACGAGGTTAAAGCGCGCCTCTAATTGTATTTTTTTTTTTGCGTCTTGCGCTTATTGTTTATTAGGTGGATAGGAGGTACAAGCAGTACTGCAACCAAATGCAGGCCGTGGTTTCGTCGTTTGACTCGATCGCGGGGCGCGGGTCCGCCCGGGCGTACACGACTTTGGCGCTGAAGACGATTTCCCGACAGTTTCGATGCCTCCGCGACGCGGTAAAGAAGCAGATTCTTTCGGCGAGGAAGAGCTTGGGCGAAAACGATTCTAACACTAACGGCGTTGGAGTTTTATCTCGCCTGCGCTACGTCGACCAGCAGTTAAGGCAGCAGAAGGCCTTACAGCAGTTTGGCGCTATGAGACAGCCTTGGAGGCCTCAGAGGGGATTGCCCGAATCTGCCGTTTCGATTCTCCGCGCTTGGCTTTTCGAGCACTTCCTTCATCCGTACGTTTTTTTTCGTCGATTTCTTTACGTTTTTTTTATTCTATTCGACGTTGGGCTATGCACGTTAATCTGCAACGAGCGCCTTTTTTTTATAGGTATCCGAAAGATTCGGAAAAGCTCGTTCTTGCAAGGCAGACGGGACTGACCAGGGGACAGGTTAGTCGATTTAATTACAATATGGTTATAAGCTGAAGTTTAGGCGAAGTGATCCTCAGCATGGAGTCAGATCTCGCGACCACACATTAATTAAAATCGCACATCTAATGCACTTCCTTCAAGGTTTGGCTTTTAGGTGAATTGATCGTTCAACTGTAGTGTTCAATTAGAGAAACAAATTATTTCCCAGGTTGCCAACTGGTTCATAAACGCCCGAGTGCGTCTATGGAACCGATGATCGAGGAGATGTACAAGGAAGAGTTTGGCGAAGCGGAGAATAACCAAGCTACTAAACCCTCGCCTGAGGGAGCAGCTTTGGCTCGAGAGAATTCTTCTTACGACGAAGATTATCGCATGCAGTCGAATAATAATGCTATTATTACGAGGGAGGAGATGAGTTACGCCGACGCTGCGAATTTTCGAGTCGTCGATTCTGAACAGCAGTTTCTTGCTTTGGGATTGCAGCAGACGCCCGACGCTCGGCTGCGGTTATTAGCAGAAGGGGCGGAAAGCCATGCGATGATAATGGGAAGCGAAGAAGCTTCTTCTTCTAATAATTCGATGGTTCTCGACAAGTTTGAGTACTATTACGCCGAACAGGCGAACGATCAGCACAAGTTCGGCGGCGGGCGGCGCGGTCATCTTTTGTCCGACTTCGTCTCTT